>JAQQPU010000889.1:29814-73653 GCA_029168905.1 Artemia sp. Kazakhstan ARC1039
TCGTTTCAATTATGGATTGTCTCTATTGCCATCAACATTATCTTTGAGAGCCAATTTATCCTTGCCTATGTCGTTGTCATTTGAAGTGAACCACTGCTGTACACCTAAATATGTAAGTCATAATAAAACTATTGTTTTTCTACTTGTGTTTATTTTATATGTCTATATCTAGTCGCACGACAGGTAATTAGTTCGTATGTCTCCAAGGTACGTTCCCAGGGATCTGATTTCTACATAACATTAGAGGTAATTGATTTCCAGATAACTCAAGGAAAAGAGGTTACATTTATATAACTACATATTTTATTTTCTCGCTTTCAGCGGGTGGCACGGTCAACCATTAACATTATTCCCCATTGCTGTGGCGCAGGCCTCGATGGCACAATCTTTAGCGCTATAAGTGGCGCTATCGGAGAACTTATAAGGTGTAAGTTCACAGCTTCAAAGCATAACATTACATTGACACGATCAATCTTTATTACCACAATTAAGGACAGTCATAAATCTATATCGCTACAAATGGCACGGTCGGAAATTGGAGGAAATCATGCGAACTAATCAGGCTATAAACTTTGTAATTTAAATTTAATTATTGGAGAGGTACAGACATATAATAAAAAGTAATTAGGCCTATAACCGCTAAGCTATTATAGGAAAACCCTTTGAAATATCTCATAGGAGATAATAGCTTCCCTCAAAATAGGTTAAGTGAAATAATAAATTTATTTTGAGTTAATTCAAACGCAAAAAAAATGTCAGAAGAACTAAGCGATTAATTAATGGCGCAAAAGTTGGTCGCGAAAAATATAGAAATAGCGAAATCTATTCCACAATGCATTGGACAATCAGATATCGACGAATTTAACATCCAATTGGCTCAGTTTACAGAATTAACAAAAACAGAGCTAGAAACGTTAGTCGACATGCTTCTATTACGATTAAAAGGCCAGGCCTCAACCTTTCTAAAGCAAATTGAACATACTATAGGTGATGACGCCAGCTTGCCAATAAATACGGTGGACAAATTGTTAACTGCATTTAAAGATAGATTTATCGAAACCAGTTCCACAAATAAATTAAAACACGCAATGAAATGCTTTGACCATTCACAAAACATAAGAGAATATCTTGATAATATACGCATTTCAGTAGAAGCAAAATACGGAAAAGGTTCAGGAGAACTGTATGAAAAAGTCATACTAAATACCTTTTTGCAAGGGCTCCCCCCAAAACTATATAGAATGGTAGTATCCAAAAATATTCAGACGTTGGATCTTGCAGTTCAGGATGTAGAGCGACTGATCGAAGTTGATACAATGGTGGCTAATCACAGTAAAGCAAAAATAAACGGCCTAGGCGACACAAACGCAAAACTGACCTTCAAGGGCGATCAGGCATCTTCCAATTTCTTTTCAAGGAATAACTCCCCAGTGCCACAAAGAAATAAAACGCAAGAACCCGCTAGGCAGAAAACAGTACGTTTTCAGCCCGTCAAACAATGTAATTATGAAAATAACCATACAATAATAAGATGCTATATTTGCAATCGCCCTGGGCACATCGCGAGAGAGTGCCGTTATGTCCCCAATCGCACACCAAGAATTGCTGTCGGTAGTACGCAAGATTATTGCAATCATTTGTTCGGAAGAACAAATTTTAGCGCCAGAGGTGCACTAGGCTATAACCAGGGAAGATTGCGACAATCAGAACCATACAACGCGTACCAACCAAATTTGTACAATCCTCCCCCCAATAGACAAATTAATTACCGATTGGAAAACCCAAATACTCGCCAAAGCCAATATAATGCGAGAATGGTATATAGAAATCCCGAAAATCTGCCGACGGGAAATACAAATTTTTCAAGCCGACAGCAAATAGTTAATTGGCCGACGGGAAATGAAAACTTTTCAAGCCGACGGCATTGGCAGTCAGCGCCAGAAGCCGGCGCTGCCACAGCTAGAGATTCCACGAACATATCCGAATATCTATTGCAGGCACCAACGCATGATATAGATCCTCAGGGAAACGTTTCAGGCCCCTCAGAAATATAAATTGGACCCAGAGGGCGCCTAGAATGTTTTATAGGTCCAAACTGATAGTAGTACCATCCTGTAGTGATAGTAATAACAAGTTACCTATATTTAATGATTTTTGTGTAGCAAATGTTTACTTTAAAGCTTTGATTGACTCTGGTGCTACTGCGAACATCATAAACTCATGCGTATTTAATATGTTGCCTCCGCATATTAGGCGACAAAGAAATTTTAATAATCCCAATTTAACTAGCGTAACAGGGCATAAATTGGATGCAAGAGGTTCAATTCGCTTAGACACAAAAAGTGATAATAGAATTTTTCCGACAAATTTTATAATATGCGATAACTTTCCGTATGAAGCCATTATCGGCGCAAATTTTTTAAGGTCTAATAGAGTACTATTAGACGTGGCAAACGAAAGGCTTGTCTACCCGGCTAAGGTAGGGTAAGGAATTTCTACCTTAAGAAATTGCAACAGAGGTTACAAAGAGGATGTAACAGTAAATAAAATTTCTGGCGGTATAATGTCGCAATCTTTTGAACCTCATTTCTCGCAAGGAGGACATGGCATAACCAGAAATTTGTTCAATTATTCTGAGAGACATCGCAGAGATGAAGTAAATTTAAATAATAAGTGGATTGAATCTGCGAAAATAAAATAGGAGACATGCGACAGTATAGGTCAAACGAAATCAAGAAAATAGCGGAATAATGGAAAAACATAGTAAAACCAAACGTAACGCCGCAAGATGCCGCAATGACGCAGCATAGCGCCAGTATGAATCTAATAGACAATGAAAATAAAGAGAACTATTACGGATTCGCGATAAGGAAAACAAAAGTCCCTCCCAAAACGATGCAAAAAATTCAAATATCACAGTTGATTGAACCAGTGGATAGAAAATCCGAAATATGGCTCGCGATCCCGTCAAATGAAATTCCCGAAAATCTGCTATGAGAAGAACAGATCATATCTTACGACAAAGAAGAAGGTTTTATTTGGGTAACTAATAACCACGAAAATGATACAATTACAATAAAAAAGGGGACGTGTTCAGTTCAAATCCAAGTTTTATCGGAGAATGATTTAGATAGGTGGGAAAATTCCAAAAGAAACCTAGTAAATGGCATTAAAACGTCTAATAACAAATACCCTTTAACTAAATCGCAATTCTTAAACAAATTTAATATGGACCATATTACAGACTTGGAACTTAAGAAAAAATTATGCGAATTATTATGGAATTTCAAAGATGTATTTTCCGCACCTGAAGATGACATCGGACTGATACCATTTTATGAACATTCAATTTGAACGACTGGTGGTCCTGTCGCGAAACAGCCATATCGTGTGCCGTATAAGCACAAAGAATGGTTAAAAAATAAAATTCATGAATTAGAAAAAAAATGAAATTATACGCCCCAGTATAAGTCCATATAGCGCACCAGTGATCTTTGTACCAAAAAAGAATAGTGACCTTAGACTTTTAGTAGATTATAGAGCCCTTAACAAACAAGTAGTTAGCGATAAATTTTCTTTACCAAGAATAGATGAAATTCTTGACTCAATTTCAAGCAAAAAAAATTTTTACTTCTTTGGGCCTTACCCAAGGCTACCAGCAAGTGAAAATAGCCGAAAAAGATGTCCATAAAACTGCATTTTCTACGGCTGAATGTGGTTCATACGAATATTTAAGAGTTCCTTATGGACTTAAGACAAGTTCAAGCGCACTATGTAGACCATTATTGCATCTATTAAGAGGATTAAAAAATATCATTCATTTTGTTCATGATGTCATATGCGTGGGAGAAAACGCTGGGCAACACTTAGCAACATTAGCTAAGGTGTTCGAGAAATTCAGAGAGGGCAATTTAAAATGCCGGCCTGAAAAAGTAAATTTATTTCAACCTAAAATTAAATTTTTAGGAGTAGTAGTAACGCAAGGAGAGATATCCCCAGACCCAGATAAAATAAAATGTGTTGAAAACCTCAAACCCCCAAGAACTATCAAAGAATTAAGAGGAATTTTAGGTCTTACTGGCTACTTTAGAAAATTCGTGCGCAATTACGCCCAAATTGCGAAACCCCTTATGGAATTAACTAAAGGGAACTCCCAAAATGTTACCTGGTCCCAGGAAGCTCAAGCTTCCCTAGACCGTCTCAAAAAGGCACTCACTTCTGAACCAATATTATCACTTCCTGATTTCGAAAACGGACAATTTGTGGTCACAACCGATGCTAGTTCGAAGGGCATTGGCGCTATTCTTTCGCAAATAATCCCGGTAGAAAACCCTAATCCTCTAGAGGGAACGCCTAAACAAAAAAAATACAAAAAGTTATATTCTATTCGAGTAGAACTTTGTCAAAAGGCGAAAGTAGTTATTCCACCACAAACTTAGAATTATTATCTCTAATCCACCACTTGGAAAAATTTAGACACTATTTACTTGGTAGAAAATTTATACTACGATCAGACCATAAAAGCTTGCAGTACCTGCGCACATTTAAAAACCCCACGGGAATTCTAGCTAGATGGATTATGAAAATCCAATACCTACATTACGAATTTGAACATTTAAAAGGTAAACTATATGCAGCTTGTGACTTTTTCAGTAGATACCCAGAAAATATTCCGTCAGAATCTGAGGAAAATGAAGTTATCGCTATCAATATTAAGAGCAAACATAAATGTAAGAAAAACAAAATCAAAGACACAGTAAAAGATAATAAGGTTAACTATTGTCCTTGTCCTTAGAAAATATAAGAAGAAATCAAAAAAGGACGAAATATGTGTAGCACTTATTAATTATTTTGTGAATGATGATGCGTTACCAGATAAATTCAAAACTCTTAGAAAAGAGATAGATAATTTTTACTATGATCTTGATGAAGAAATACTATGCAGAATCGCGACTGCTGAGGCAAATAGAAACCAAACATCAATAATACCTGTATTACCCCAAAACTTAATAACAATATTTTCATTCAGACATAGGTGGACATTTAGAAGTAACGAAAACTTTCCATAAATTAAAACAATATTTTTACGTTCCGTCGGGAATAACAAAACTTAAATAATTTGTAAGTACATGCAAAGCGTGTAACTTAAGAAAAAAAAACCAAGCTTATCCAAATCCTCCAATGGGAAGGGTACCGGTAGCAAGGTACCCCTTTAATATTGTGTCATTTGATTTATATGGAACCAGTGGAGGCTTACCTGTATCCAACAGAGGCCTCAAAAAGTGCCATCTCTAAAATTTCTAATGTGGATTCGTCGGAAACCAGTTCCGAAGAGTGTGACGGCGAATCAGACCATATAGTAGTTAAAGAAATAGGGAAATCAAAACCGACTTCAGCAGCTGCGCACGCAAAAGAAACAGTATTAAAAGGGCAGGAATATTTGAAAAAACAATACAAAAAATTTGATCTCATTTCGCTAGAAAAACCTAAAAAGAAAAAACCGCAAGAAACAGAAGAAAGAGTAACGACACAGTCAGGTAGAACGGTTCAAAAACCCGATAGATGGAATTACACTTAATCAGTATAGGATTAAAAGATTTTAATGGATAGGCGTCATAAAGGAATAATAATTTAAAAACTTTTAGCTCACAAGTAAAAATCATAAAACTATAAAAATGCTGTAGAAAAATTTCGTTCAACACATATCATGGCTTCGCATGAATCAAAACCATCTGATACCGTCTGTTCAACATATATAAATTCCCGAAAACAAATTCTAAGTAAAAAGTAACACTGCATATGGTTAATTCGAATAATTTCCTTTGATACAAGAAGCTACACGTACCATTCCAAAACGATGTATCCAGACCAATTGAAAGAAGCCGTGATAGGAAGTACTAAGGGAGAAATATTCATACACCTTAGAAATGATCTTTGGTTATTTTCTGTTCCAAGAGAAACTGTTCCAAGAGTCACAGGACGGAATTACTGTTACAAGATGGGGGTACGATAACCATAAAACAAGGATGTCGACTTGTAACTAAAGAGTCAACTGTTCGAACGCCATTAATTACCACGAGCGCAAATGTAATAAGTCCTAAAATAATGAATTTTAAGGCAATTAACCTGTCATACACTATTCCCAATATAGAGAGTGAGGAAATGAAAACCTCAATATTGTCCAAAATAGCAAAAAATAAAGGGACATTACCGCTTACAAAAACAAGAGATGCATTAGACTCTCTGATTCCCCTATTTACAAACGAGGACCAGAGATTATAGTTTGTGGATAATAGATACGGATTATTCTCAACCAATTTCAGGTGGAACATACTACTGTTCGTATGTTTCGCGTTCGCAATTTCCCTGACCATGAGATTCTTACTGACTTATAATTATGGAAAAATCCTGAGACTAAGAAGGCGAAAACTAAGAGAAAAACACGGGGAAACGGCTGAAATGGAGAAGTTAAACCCGGAACCCCATGAGAACGTCTAAGCCAAGAAAAAGGGAAGACATTAGAAAACGAGTGGGTATAGAGGTCTCCACTCGTCCTTGCTATGTCTTGTTTCCTCATTGTAGTGTCGTTTACGTAAAACCGTGCGGTTACGACGCTCCAACATGCGTTTCTTAAACAGCACGGACGTGCGTGAACAATGAAGGCATGAAATTTGTTGAAAACTGAGACCTCAAATTTAATAATGTAGCGTAACTTATATTTAAAGGATTGTTTTAAATCTAAGGGAGAATTAAATAAGTATTGAAGAATTGAATAAGCCTTGTATCGTCGTTTCCTTTCTCAAAACAAATTTGAAGACATCTCTGTTTCCCAATGGGAATTATATGTATATGGAACCAATATGATAATAATGTCGTTTTATTAAAACCAATGTTTATGTAGTAATATTAGTGTATCTTTTTATATTGTCTTGTAGGTAATCTTTACCCTAAAATGCACCTAATCGTATAGTTTGTTATGTATTATGACTACTTGATTTTAAAGAACGTGTGATTCTGCCTCGCTATTTCTATTACAGGAAGTGGATTGACATATTGGAAGTCGATCATTACAATGAGCCAGTGCAGATACAACTAGTAGCATCTATTTTCATCATACCTCAACCAACGAAGAGTACTCACCATAGACTCCAGTAAATTTTCGTCCTAGCTTCATTTACGAAGATGACAGTTACCTTTTGATCTTTGTTTTCTCGACCATAAACCACATTACGCATCAGGTAACACTATATTTGAATCTCAGTGTCCAGTGCATTACTGAACTATATAATCACATAAGTCCTGAGAACCCCATCGACCAGTACAAGAAATAAGGACCTAAATATTACCCATGATAATCCTTATGGACCGATGAACCATTTGACTGTATAGTTGTGATATTTGATGATCCCAAAAATTATTTATGTGCAGCAGATTCACGCATCGAATACCTTTCGACCATCTCTCGGAATCCATCCTATCACCTCTATCAAATGCGAAAAGTTAATATCTCTGTTATCCCATAAATGTTACGAGATAATTTCTGAAAAATGGGCCTGGAAATCAACCATTGAATTACAGAGACTAAAATTAACCCCATTGACTAACATCTTAGTGAAAATATACTCCTCCCGCAAGTTAAAGACAATATGTTGAAGGAGTCACTAAAGTTTGATGTCGACCCATTCCAAATCCAGACTTCAATTCCCCTGTGATTAATTAAGGAATCACTACAAAGGTTAATGGACGCACGCCATGCACTAACAATTTTATAAGAGAACTGTGATCCCTAAGAACACGAATGAACAATTTTATACGAGAATTACATTCTCTATGTACTTTAAAATATCCCAAAAATGATATGCTGAGAGGAAAATGAACGCAATCCGAGTGTTCAGCCCCTTAATGATAAGGCACCCTATGAACTATCAAAAAACAGGTGAGAATGAACTCTGATAGCATATTTCTCACACCTGTAGTTGGAAGTATCATTTCCCATTTTACAATTAGAGAAAGCTTGTCGTGTGAGCACAATCATGCTCGAACTGTTCCATGAAGAAACTATATTGTAAGTGCTTTAAAAATTTTGCCAAGACGAAAAGAGTGAAGGACCATAATTTACAACAGAAGGATTGAGTACGCTAAAGAGACACGAAGGTGATGAAATAGCTGTGAATTTACATATGCTACATCTTAATAGCTTCGATAACTCAAATATTCCAATATCATATCATTAATGTTGCGTAGCAAACATCCCCAGTGAAAGTGTTCTAATGCTACCAGTGAACGTGAAAACCCAATATTATGTGTTTTAAATCGTTCTTATATGTAGTGTTAGATGTTCAGATAGAGTTATGTGTAGCGTTTTCGTCCTATTTATTTAATGTAGCTTAGATAGGAAGCAGTGTGCCCTATAGTCATTAAAGTAAAAAAAACTTGTAAAAGGTGAATTCTCAAAAAATCTTATGTAAAGGTAGAATAGCCTCAAACTTGGAAATATAAAAATCATCAGTTTAAGATGTAGGAAAAAAATCTTTAGTATAGTACATAGGCTAGAACCATAGATAATCTTAGTCCGGTAGATGAATTTTAGATAGGGATATATAATAAAATAAGAAAAGTAATAGAGAAAATTTTTAGCACTCCTGATTAAGCTTATATAAAAGTATAAAATAATACAATGTCAATCAAAATTACGTAGGACAAATAGTAAACAAATCGCAAATACTTCAAAAACCCAAGGGCAAGCAAGTCCTAATGACGGGACGTCATTAAATAATGGGAAGGGTAATATGTACCGTGAGTAAAATGTGATATATTTAAAATACAAAAAATAAAATTCCTTTTTTCTAAAGATAATTCCGACAGAAATTAAACGTCCCCTAATTGAGTTCAAATACCGTTTCCAAGAGTCTAAATTCTTAATCAGCAAAAAGAGAAATTGCATTTTAGCTTCAGTCAAACAATGACGCTAGACGGTTTTGAATTTCGCTAAGATCGTTGGTAATTAAAAAAATTATAGATACACTGTTTCGCAGGAAGTCTAAGTTATAAGAGAGTGTGAACGTTGAAAGCATCGAAATATTTAAAACAAAATTATTGGATAAATAGTCCGCATAATGTAGTGAGTTAGCGAGCATAATTACAAAATAGCGGCCCCCTCCACAGGACTTGGGCCAATCGTGAAAAAAGCTAGTAATAAACTGTTTTTTCGTTTCAATTATGGATTGTCTCTATTGCCATCAACATTATCTTTGAAAGCCAATTTATCCTTGCCTTTGTCGTTGTCATTTGAAGTGAACCACTGCTGTACACCTAAATATGTAAGTCATAATAAAACTATTGCTTTTCTACTTGTGTTTATTTTATATGTCTATATCTAGTCGCACGACAGGTAATTAGTTCGTATGTCTCCAAGGTACGTTCCCAGGGATCTGATTTCTACATAACATTAGAGGTAATTGATTTCCAGATAACTCAAGGAAAAGAGGTTACATTTATATAGCTATATATTTTATTTTTTCGCTTTCAGCGGGTGGCGCGGTCAACCATTAACATTACTCCCCATTGCTGTGGCGCAGGCCTCAATGGCACAATCTTTAGCGCTATAAGTGGCGCTATCGGAGAACTTATAAGGTGTAAGTTCACAGCTTCAAAGCATAACATTACATTGACACGATCAATCTTTATTACCGCAATCAACATACATATAGCCATAAAAGTTTATCGCTACAGTAAGGAGTCGCTGTGGCGAATCAGAAGAGCTATCGCTTATCATTAAAAGACGTCGCCTGAAGCTCCTCGGCCACACATTGCACCGTCCCGAAGGCACGATATGTCGAGATGTCCTTGTCTACGAACCATCCCCCTCCTGGAAACGTAAACCAGGAGGACAAAAGAAGAACCTGTGGCAAAAATTCAAGGAGGACCAGGAACCGTGGGGAGGATTCAGGAGAAACGGTCAGAGATGGGACAAAGACTGGCTGAAGATCGCTGGAGAAGCTGCAGCCGACAGGTCCAAGCGGTCGTCGGAAGGCATCCCAAGATCCTTTGGTGCCGGGCAGGACAGTTCATCGTCTGGTTCCCGCCGAAAGAAAAAGTAAATTCCTCAAATTTCTATTAAAATTAATTCTCCTACCCCTGAACGGGTAGGGTAGAGACCTAGTTCGGCCCTAGGGGTTTTTGGTGGTGACTTTTGTTTGGCAGACTCTTGGCAGCTTTGTATGAAAGCTTTTACTTTTTCGAAAATAAAAATTTCCTTTTATCCTCCCAATAGTATTCGCTTCTCCCATGTGACAGCCAATCGTTGCGCGTGCCTTCTGTAAAATTTCTCCTTCCAGTGATTCTGGAATTACTGAAATAATTTTTAAGTCATTTTTTCTATATTCTTGCGATGGTCTGTGATATCTTACCAAAAGATTTTTACTTTCATCAAAGAATGTTTAAAGTGCTCTGGCAGTTCCATTCCTTTTGATAAAAAGGATTTCATCGCTAAACAAAATCATCTTTATCCTGATGATTCGAAATATTTTCATTAGATAGTATTTTTAGTTCTCCCGGTTCGTTCTGGATGGTTGTAATCAAATTTCCTTCCGTATCAAGATTTCGTGACAAATAGTCTGGTAAAATGTTCGTACGGCCCTTTATATATATTGGGGTATATGAATTTGCATGCAGACGTAGTATCCACCGTGTCAGTCGTGCTGAAGTATTTTGCATCGTATGTAGCCAAATTAGGGATTTTTGGTCTACGCGTAAAATGAATTTTTTTTTTCCAAGCAAAAATTGTCGAAAATATTCTATAAAAACGACAACTACTAAGCATTCCCTTTCAACTGTCGAATATTTTCTTTCTGCCTCCGACAGTGACCTGCTGGCGTATTGGACTATTGATTCTACTCCTTCCGAATTTATGTTTAATAATATGGCTCCAATACCGTACCCCGAAGCATTTGTTTGTAAACAGAAGTCTTGTGACAAATTTGGTAGTTTAAGTGTTGGTGCCTGTAATAATTGCCTTTTTATTTCATCTAGCGCTTGTTTGCGTCCGCTGGACATTCAAGTTTTCCTGATTTATTTAAAAGGTTTGTCAAAGGTTGCGCTATTGTTGCATAATTTTTAATATATCGTCTGAAATAGCTTAACAAACCACAAACTGATCTGCAGCTTTTTTATCTTTAGGAGGCTGTAAATTTTCTATGACTGTAAATTTTTCTGGATTTAGTGAAATAGTGCCTTGGTTTATTAGGTGTCCAAGAAAAACTAGTTTTGGCACTACTATTTTTAACTTTTCTGGTTTTAATTTTAAGCCTGATTTTTCAAAATTTTCCAGTATTTTTCTAAGTCCGACCAAATGGTCTTCCAGATTTTCATTAATCAAAATTATATCATCTAAATAAGCCAAGGTATCTTTTTTCCTTCTTGGTTCGTTATCTTTTAACACCAATTTCATTAGTCGACTAAAACAATTTGGACTAAATGATAAGCCAAAAGGCATACGTTCAAATGTGAATGTACTTCCATCGTCTAAGATTACTGTAGCTTTATGCTTTGTTTCTGCATCTAAAGCGATTTGCTAATATCCTGCTATTAAGTCAAAACTAGTGTAATATTTTGTACCTCCCAGCGAATCTAAAATCGTATCAATTCTTGGTAGTTTCATGACGTCTTTTACTGTGACGGCATTTAGTGCTCTAAAGTCTATACATAATCTCCAGGTGTTATCTTTTTTCCTGACTATTACTAGTGGAAAACAACAATCGCTAACATTTTCTTTAATTATTCCCTGATCTTCCATTTCCTTTATTTGGCTTTCTAGCCATGGTTTTAAATGATAAGGTGTTTTATACGGTGAATTTTTAATTGGAAGGCCCTCTGTTGATATTTTGTGCGTGATTAAGTGAGTTAATCGGTAATCCGCTTTGTGTCTTGCAAAAGTCCATTTAAAATCCCAAAGAATATTTTCCACCCGGGTTTTTACGTTTTCCGGTAAATGTTTGAAATCAAATTTTTGCAAAAAAATTCGTTTTCGACATTCCATACTTTTCTTGTGGTTGCGGTTTTAATGAGGATAATTGTTCGGGGCTAGTGAAATTTACGCTTAATTCTGGACTGTTTAGAGATTTTATTTCTGAATTTACAATCTTTTCCACTGATCCAAGTTCTATTTGGTTCAGTTTTACTTTATTATTACTTAGATTTGATAGTTTTAAGTATGTGATACCATTTTCAATTTTAATACATTGATTTTCCACGAAAATCATTGGGTATTCTCTTAGGGGGTATCCTCCTATCATGGCTTCCATTGTTTTAACCTTTCCTTCTTTTGTATTTAATGTCGCTAGAACTTGAGCTGTTGTTCCCCCTTCTATTGTGATTTTTCCGCTTATTTTCAGGCTATAATTTAAATCGTCACTCTCTTTATCTGTTGTTACGCAAATTTGGCTATTAGTTTAATTTGCCTGGTTTATGGTTATTGTATCAGATATGGGTTCCCATACGATCCCATATTTACTGATGGCATCTACTCCTATAATACAGGGGAATGGTAGCTGCTTGCATATTATCACCGTTAATGTTATTTCTTTATCCCCTGAGCTACATTTTAATGGATATTCTCCCAAAATTGTCAGCCTGTGTCCTGTCACTGATGTCAGAGTATTCTGACATCTGCTTACGCGATTTGTGACACTAGGAGAAAACCTCTTAAAAACTTCCTCTCGAATTAATGATTTAGATGCATCCATATCTAGTAAACATGGTAAATTTTGAAAACACTCAATTTTAAAACAACGCAAAATCGGTAGACTATTATTATTTGCATTTGTGTCACAACATTCTAAACTGTGTAGGGGTCTTTGTAAGGAAACAGCTCTGTCGACCCTTACAGGCTGGTTTCTCCGTTTAAATGCCCACTGTTTGGCGAAAAGTTTCTGGGGTTATCCCAGTTTTCTTCAGCATTACTATTTTGACCCTGGGTATTGTTAACCGTTTGCCTCTTAGGCCTAAATTCAGGAATATTATTAGGTGTTTGCCAAGTATTATTTGGTCCCTGCCTTCCTAAATTTCTGTCCTCCTGCGTTCTGAACTGGTGTCTTGTCGTGCACGTTTGACCTTCTTTGCGTATTCTATGCCAGCAATCTGCTGCATAGTGGTTTGGTTTGCTACAATAATAGCAATTAAATTTTCTCTTAAATTGTTTGTTGGTTTCCTGATTAGTTCTAACTTTTCTTGATCTGTCATTATTGGTTCCCCAACTATCTGTCTTTGGTGGAGGTAGGTGCCCATATTTTCCATAGTTATTAGCTGCTAATCTCTCAAGGTTGTGGAATCTGCCAGCTATTTCAATAGACGGCGACCATCGGCCGCCGTTGCGCCTTTTTGGTTCACGATTTGGCTCCTCAAAGTTCACCCTTTTCTGCCCCCTTTCATATTTTATACTTTCTTCGGCTCCAGTGTTATTTATTGACATCTGATCAAACTTTTTCATAGCATCGTCCATTTTTTACCTCTGTTTCTACTAAGATTATAGCCTGCTCTAAATTTTCAGGTTTCCGTGATAATATTAGTCTTAATAACTTTTTTGGTAAACCTTGGGTAAAAGTATGTAGTTGTACTTTCTGTACTGTCTTGTCATTTCTGCCTTTCTCTAATTGTAAGCATACGGATCTACAAATTTTGTCGGCATATTCCCTGATACTAGTCAGGTATTGAATGTCACTACCTCTGTTCCTAGCCTATCGGAGATGCTTGTCTCTATGAACCTTGTTTTAAAAGATTCAATTAGAGTACTGACGCCCTTGGGTTCTTTTTCCTTAATTGCCTCAAAATGTTTAAGGGTGCTTCCTTTTATTCTGGCTGCAACGCATTTCTCTTTGACCTTATCCTCAAACGATTCAGTTAGTTGGTCGAAAATTTTAAATTTTTCGATAAACTCATCTACATCTGAAATTCCCGCGTATTCGGGTATAATTTTTACAATTTCAATTACCGTTGATAGGGAAGTCATTTTTTCCTCGGGTAAAGACATTTTATTTTAATCTACTATTTTTATCTATCCCTCTCGACCCAGTTTTTCAAACGGCCACCAGTTTTTGTAAGGTGACTTTATGGTATTTGGGTGATGTAGGCGTAAATACCTTTATTCTCCCTTTTTAGGGGAGATAATCTATGGCCCTAAACTTTGGTAGCGTGCCTTGGGCTATGACCGAACTAATGAGGTGTACCAGCTGGGTATGTTCAAGGGGCTAAAGGTAGATTGTAGAGAGGCTGGCTATAACACAATACTTTTATTCAATTAACATATAATAATACCAGATATCTTTTCTACTGGGACTGGCTGTCCCAACTAGACCACAAGTCTCGGAAAACTACAATAATATATAATAGGATACTTAGACACTTACAATGATCCGACAAAATTCCAAGCTATTTCTAAAACAACGGACCAGAAGTCAGTCCGGCATAAAGTTAGTATCAGTCTGCCCCTTCCCATAAAATGTATCTTTTATATATTTTTTTATCAACCACACCTTCTTTTATCCAACCGACGCAATAGCTAGGAAATGGTGATTTCTCAATTTACCGTTAAGCAGAAACTTGGCAAGATATGTTCCTTATCTTAACAAAAAGTGGTATTTCTAAACTTTGTATTTGCGTCTTAATATATTTTTACTAAATTCCAAATTGACTAAATTAGAAGCTTTACCACATTTCTAGCGCTCAGCTAGCATTCGCTGACTGGCAAGATTCCCGCCCTGGCAAAATTCCTGCCATTGATACATTGTTTTTCTGGAAGATTCATGGATTTACCGTGATCAAGTCTAATATGAACGACACCAATGTAACTCAAAACTAGACTAAAAGGACCCCATGGAGCTCCAGCATGGCACACACACATGCGTGTTGCGTATTAACGGCGATGTATATCTTAAGCGAAGATACCTAATGGGAGAGCTTGGAAGATCATCTTTCGAAAAGGGTAGATGTCCAAACCAATTAAAAAGTATGCTTATGGTATATAGCGTAATGGTGCAACGGCACTGTTTTTACACTAGCACCAGGTCTCCGCACGGCCCCCCCTAGGACATTTTCAACCTAATTTGCCCCGAAAATAAACTAAAATATCCCATTAAACACTATATTTATGAAAACAGAGAGCGCCCCCCTTTTCTTTCAGTACCACACTTTTTTTTAGCACCACACTATTACTACTCTAAGATACCCCTCTGTCATCTCCCCATCTCTCCACAAAACACTTTTCAGACATTTCTTGTTATAAAACTTTATTTCAAGTCATTCATTTGAGTTTTCGCAAGCAATTCGGCCCACAAGTACCACACTACAACTACTTTAAGACACCCCTCCGTCATCACCTCATCCTCCATCTCAGTGAGATTTCCCATTTTTTAGCACTCGTAAAATAATGCATTCCTCTCCCAATTTGATAGACTCCGGGAGACATTTGTGTTCACGATATTAATAAAGGAAATGAGTGTCTTACTCGTGCTAAAGACTACATCTTAAAAACAGAGACATTGTAAATAAAACCAAATTGACAAGCAATAAACATAAAAAAAACACGATAAAAAATAAAAGATGAAAATGTCAGGTTATCATATACGCAAAAAGAACCATTTATTATAGAAAACTGGGGCTTCTAGCCTGCAACCCCGAAGGGTATGGGAGGGGAGGAGTGATATTAGATGCAATTTAAAACATATTAAGAGGTATTATTGAAAGACTTATAACGAAATGCACCATTTCATTAAGTATTGTTAGATTTAACTCCCCCTCTAGCAAAAAATTCATTTAACCCCTCCCGCCTTATGTTTAAGCTCTAGAGTATACTAGTCAATGACAATGCATACCCCACCTTGGTAAATTATAGTGGATATTAAACACCCCCATGACATAGCTACATCACCCCCAAGAAATCTTTCAGCCCTTTCCTAATAAAAATTATGGTTTTAAATCCCGTGATCCAAGTTTTTGCAACTCAAGCCAATCATAAGCATTTCTCTGCTTATGATTCAAGCATTTCACCTCACAATGTTACACTATTACTGCGCCTATGACATACCCCTGTTATCACCCCTCCCCCCAAAAAAACATTTTTCAGACATCTTTCGTTAAGAATTTCATTTTCAACTCATTCATTCGGGTTTTTGCAGGCAATTCAGCCCACAGTACCACACTATAACTACTCTAAGACACCCCTCTGTCATCTCCCCATCTCCCCACAAAACACTTTTTAGAAATTTCTTGTTAAAAACTTTACTTCAAGTCATTAATTCGAGTTTTCGCAAGCAATTCGGCCCAGAGGTACCACAATATAACTACTCTAAGACACCCGTCTGTCATCACCCCATCTGTCCACAAAACACTTTTAAGACATTTCTTGCTAATAATTGCATTTCAACTCATTCACTTGGGTTTTTGCAAGCGATTCGGCCCACAGTACCACACTATAGCTACTCTAAGACATTCCTCTGTCATCGCTCCATCTCCCCAAAAACCCTTTTCAGATATTTATTGTTAAAAATTTTATTTCATGTCATTCATTCGGGTTTTTCACAAGCAATTCACGCCACAGTACAGCCCTATAACTACTCTAAGACACCCCTCTGCCATCACCCTATCCCCCAAAAACATTTTTTCTGATATTTCTTGTTAAAAAAATTTATTTCAAGTCATTCATTTGGATTTTCGCAAGCATTTCGCACCATAGTACCACACTATAACTACTCTAAGACATCCCTCTGCCATCACCCCATCTCCCCAAAAAACACTTTTCAGAAATGTTTTGTTAAAAATTTTACTTCAACCCATTCATTCGGATTTACGCAAGCAATTCGCGCCATAGTACAGTACTATAACTACTCTAAGACATCTCTCTGTCATCACCCCATCTCCCCAAAAACACTTCTCAGACATTTCTTGTTAAAAATCTTATTTCAAATCACTCATTCGGGTTTCCGCAAGCAATTCATCCCCCAGTACCACACTACAACTAGTCTTAGACACCCCTCTGTCATCGTCCCCATACCCCCCACTAAAAAACATTTTTCAGACATTTCTTGTTAAAAAACTTCTTTTCTAAGTCATTCATTTGGGTTTTCGCAAGCAATTCACACCACGTTACGACACTATAACTACTCTCTAGCACCCCAACGACACCCGTCATCATCATTGTAAGCGTCTTCTAGCGTTTGAAACATTACGTTTGAAACATAGCGTTTTATCATGAGCGCTCATGATAACCTAAGTTAAATAAACCTAACTAAAACGTAGAGAAACCTAACGTAAAGAAACCTTACTAAAAAATTATTCCCTGTCTTACACTTCAATGAAAAAGTTCCAAAGTGAACCTTTAAACGTCAACAGAGTGCAGTAGTGACAAGGTAAATTATGACATAACACTATGAAAATATTCCAAGTCTCACATTTCAACGAAAAAAATTCCAAAATGAACTTGGAAACGTCAACAGAGTGTAGCAGTGATATGGTGAACTACTATAAAAATATTCCAAGTCTTGCACTTCAATGAAAAAATTCCAAAGTGAACCTTAAAAGATCAACAGAGTGTAGCAGTGACAAGGTAAATCATAACATGACACTATGAAAATATACCAAGTCTCTCGGTTCAAGGAAAAAATTCCAAAATGAACTTTGAAACGTCAACAAAGTGTAGCAGTGATATTGTGTAATACTACAAAAATATTCCTTGTCTTACACATCAGTGACAAAAACTCCAAAGTGACCTTTAAACGTCCAAAGAGTGTAGTAGTGACAAGCCACAACGCTACGAAAATATTCCAAGTCTTACACTTCAATGAAAAAATTCCAAACTGAACCTTAAGAGATCAACAAAGTGTAGCAGTGACAAGCCACAATGCTAGGAAAATATTCCAAGCGTTACATTTCAAGAACAAATCCTGAATGGAACCTTAAAAGATCAACAAAGTGTAGCAGTGGCAAGCCACAACGCTACGTATTGTATGTTTTTTTTGTGTGTGTGTGTTGTGTGTGTGTGTGTGTGTGTGCGTGTCTGTGTGTTTTTTGTTTTTTTTATGTATGTGTCGGTGTTTTTGTGTGTGTGGTGTGTGTGTGTTTGTTTTGTGTGTTTGCGTGTTTGTGTGTGTGTGTTTTAGTTCATTTTTTGTGTTTCAAGTGCTAGAAGACGCTTAAAATGATGATGATGGGTGTCGTTGGGGTGCTAGAGAGTAGTTATAGGGTTGTAATGTGGCTTGAATTGCTTGTGAAAATTCAAATGAATGACTTGAAAATGAAATTCTTTAACAAGAAATGTCTAAAAAATGCTTTGTTGGGGGATGGGGGCGATGACAGAGGGGTGTCTTAGAGTAGTTATAGTGTGGTACAATGGGCTGAATTACTTGTGGAAACCCGAATGAATGACTTTAAATAAAATTTTTAACAAGATATGTCTGAAAAATGTTTTGTGGGGAGATGGGGTGATGGCAGAGGGGTGGCTTAGAGTAGTTATAGTGTGGTACTACGGTGCGAATTGCTTGCCAAAACCCAAATGAATGATGTGAAAAAATTTTTAACAAGAAATGTCTGAAAAAATGTTTTTGGGAGAATAGGGTGATGGCAGAGGGGTGTCTTAGAGCAGTTATAGTGGTTTATTGTGGCGTGAATCGCTTGTGAAAAACCCGAATGAATGAGTTGAAATAAAATTTTGAACGAGAAATGTCTGGAAAGTGTTTTTGGGGAGATGGGGCGATGACAGAGGGGTGTCTTAGAGTAGTTATAGTGTGGTACTGTTGGCTGAATTGCTTGCAAAAACTCGGATGAATGAGTTGAAAATAAAATTTTTTACGAGAAATGTCTGAAAAGGTTTTTTTTTGGGGGGGGGCGGGGCGATGACAGGGGTATGTCACAGGGGCAGTAACAGTGTAACATTGTGACTTGAAATGCTTAGAGTATCAAACACTAGTATATAAAAGGGGGGTTCTCTGTTATCAAAATTAGAGTGTTTAATGGGATATTTTAGTTTATTTTCAGGTCAAAATAGGTTGAAAATGTCCTAGGGGGTGTCATGTGGAGAGCTGGTGCTACTGTGAAAACTGTGTCGTAGCACCATTCCGCTCTGGACCATAAGTATACTTTGTATCGGATTAGACATATACCCTTCTCGCAAGATGATCTTCCAAACTCCCCTACTAGGTATCTTTGCTTAAGATATACATCGCTGTTAATACGCAAAACACATGTGTGTGGTCCTTTCAGGGGTCCATGGGGTCCTTTTAGTCTAGTTTGTGAGTTACATTGGTGTCGTTCATATTAGACTTGATCACGGGAAATCCAGGGGTCTTCCAGAAAAACAATGTATTAATGGCAGGAATTTTGCCAGGGCGGGAATCTTGCCAGTGAGTGAATCTTACTAAAATCTAACTATTATGTTTTTCAAAGTTACGGTTACTATTTGGCCGAGTCACTCCTTACTTACAGTCTGTTACCACGAACCGTTTGATACAATAAAGTCTCAAGAATATATTGTTACAAATTCTGACTGAAAATGTGAAAATGGGCAGAAATCCCTATCAAACTATTCATTTGGACAGCAAAACAAATCACACCATCAAATTCAGCGTATCAGAGAACTCTCTTGTAAAGGTTTCAAGCTCCTGTCTGAAAAAAGGCGGAATTGTGTATTTTGTTTCGCCAGAAGAAAGATCACAGATGCGTGTTTTTTGTTGTTTTGTTTCAAGGGTTATCGTATCGAACCAATGGTCCTAGAACATCAGGAGACGGCTCATTTGAACGGAAATTGAAAGCTCTAGTGCCCTTTTTAAATAACCAAAAAGATTGGAGGGCAATTAGCGCCCCTCCCATGCCCCAATTTTCCTCAAAATCATCCGATCAAAATTCAGATATAGCCATTTTGTTCAATATAGTTGAGAAGTCCCAAACTATGCCTTTGAAGATTACAAGACCCCCCCCAAGCCCCTGGGATAAATCTTTAAGTTATACAATTTTCCTATAATTTGCGTATAGTTGTTATTATTAAGAAGTATATAGATATTTTTGGTGGGGGGGGGGTTATGCTTGATCATGGTAGTAATTATGTTCACTTGCGCTTTATTTTCCATTAATTCATCTTTATTTTCATTAGTGATACTGTCTGCCAATGCCCTTTTTATTTTGCCTGTGATTTCACTGTCTATTATCACATTATTTTTACACAGGTCACAGTGTTGGCACGTAGACAAGATATGGCTAATGACATTAGGGCAGCAGAATGCTTGTCTTCTTTAGAGTGCTAGCACCAGAAAGATGACGATAGGATATATCAAAAGGCAACATGTTACCACTAAGAGTATCAAGAAGTTGTGAGTAGATGCTTAGACTCCATTTCTATAGAAGCACTGAACCGTGTCAAGGCCAGGGACATCGAACTCTATCGAGGCCGGGCAGATTTTGAGAAATCAGTGACCTTTATCAAGGACAGGCGCTCTCCTTGCCTGTCACTGCCTTGACTGGTGCAATTGACGTGGTCTTTACCTAAGAATGGGGGCGGTCGATTTCTTTGGCCTTGATAGATTTGACGTTTACTGAACAATGAACAAACCCGAACTGAGCGATTTTCATTTCCTGAAGCTATTACAAAACAGATTGCGTAATGATCCAAGATAAAAGTTTCGATGAAAAGGAACCCAGTAGTGAGGGGGTCATGGATTCGACGACGCTCATAGCGGGTGCAATATTGGAGCTACTACAAAAAGTCCTATACGTTTTCCGTAATGATACAACAGCCCATAGTCATCAATGACCCAACCTCCAAAGGCCCCAATGCCCCTCACCCCTCCTCTTCCATTTCCCCCCCCCATTTTTATTTTTATATTTTTTAACATAATTTTTAAAAAATTTTTACATGTCTTAGAATGACATGAAATATGGCTAAAACCAAAAAAAAATCACACTTAATATTTTCGAAATACAAAATCAGAATGATTTAGATATGTTAGACGTGACTTTTACAATTAGAAAAAAAAATTTGTAGTAACACTTTTCTTTTTTTCTGACTTGGAGTTTTTAGGACTTGAAAAAATATTTATTTTTTTATTTATGCGGCTACATCAATGGTACCCAATGGTTGCTCATAGACACTACGCGGCTGTCTCAGTAGTATTCTATCATTAATTTAGACTTTAGGCATACTCCAATACTAAGCAATACTTTTCAAAAGACATTATTCTATCACTTCCCTCATAGGGCTGTCATATGATCTCTTAGAATAGATGTTACTTTATTAATTTCGACTTTATGCATACCCCAATAATAAGCAATACTTTTCAAAAAACATTATTCTATTAATACCTATCAAACAATACTTATCAATCCCCTCATAGGGCTGTCATATCATCACTTAGAATATATATTACTTTATTAATTTAGAGTTTATGCATATCCAATACTAAGCAATAGTTTTCAAATTACTTTATTACTTTATTAGATATTGTAAGTGAATATCTATTAGGATAATAAAGATTATAAGTGATGATATGACAGCCCTATGAGGGAAACGATAGAATAATTTCTTTTGAAAAGTATTTCTTAGCATTGCGGTATGCATAAAGTAAAAATTACTAAACTAATATCTATTCTAAGTGATGATATGACAGTCCTATGAGGGAAATGATAGAATGTCTTTTGTAAAATATTGCTTAATATTGGAGTAAGCATAAAGAGGAAATCAATAAAGTAATATCTATTCTAAGTGATGATATGACAGCCCTATAAGGGAAATGATAGAATAATATCTTTTGAAAAGTATTGCTTAGTATTGGGGTATGTATAAAGTTGAAATTAATAAAATAATAGCTATTCTAAGTGAGGATATGACAGCCCTATGAGGGTAATGATAGAATAATAAATTTTGTATTGCTTAGTATTGGGGTATGCACAAAGTCGAAATTAATAAAGTAATATCTATTCTAAGCGATGATACGACAGTCCTATGAGAGAAATGATATAATAATGTATTTTGAAAAGTATTGCTTAGTATTGGAGTATGCATAAAGTCCAAATTAATAATAGAGTACCGTTGAGACAGCCGCGTAGTGGCTATGAGCAACCATAGAGTACATCGATGTAGCCACATAAATAAAATAAGTCAAATAATTTTCCAAGTCCAAAAAATTCCGAGTCAGACAAAAAACAAGAGTGTTACTACAAACATTATTTTTCTATTAGTAAAAGTTACCTGTAACATATCTATATCATTCTCATTTTGTACTTCAAGAATGTTAAATGTGAAGTTTTTGGATTTGGTGGTTGGGTCATTGATGACAAAGGGCTGTCCTATCATTGCCTAAAATGTATATGATTTTTTAGTAGCTCCAACAGTGAACCCTCTATTGGCGTCGTCGAATCCATTACCCCCTGACTACTGGGTGTCTTTTCATTGAACTTTTTATCTTAGATCATTACGCAATCTGTTTCGTAATAGCATCAGGAAGGGGAAATCGTCTTGTTCGGGTTCGTTCAGAGTTAAGTAAATCTCAAATCTATCAAGGCCAAAATAATCAACGGCGCCCATCCTCGGGTAAAGGCCACGTACATTGCACCAGTCAAGAAGGTGATATTCACGAGCACCTGGCCTTGATAAAGGTCACTGATTTCTCAAAACTGCCTGGCCTTCATTCAGTTCGGTGGCCCTGGCCTTGACACGGTTCAGTGCTTCCTATATTTTTATGTTTGCATTCTCTTTGAGCACTAACTTCCCTGAAAATGATACTCACGCACATCCACCATTTGCACGGTGGTAATTCTTGGGTTCTCCAAAGGAATTTAGCTCCTCAGTGTCATGACAACGCATGCATACATTTCCAATAAGATCTACATTAATGCTTGTGTCATAGTTCAAATATTTCTCCTCGTCAGCATTCAACGCAACGATGATTTTATCAAGTGCACACACTTTTTTCGAATATTTCATCTTCACTTTTAAAAAAATATGACACAAGTGTATATCTTTCCAATGTACCAAAAATAATGATTTAATACATGCAATAAACTAGGTAATGTCGATAGCCAAACCTAGAGTACCACTGCGACAGCCACATAGTGTTGATGAGCAGCCATATAGTACCAATGTTACAGTTGCATAAATAAAAACAATAAAAAATAAAATTTGAATATTTTCCAAGTCCGAGAAAAATTCAGTCAAAAAAAGGAAAAGTGCTACTACAAACATAATTTTTCTAATTGTAAAAATTACGACTAATATATCTGTATTATCCTTCCTGTGTCAAAAATTCCTATGTCAAAAAGTAAACGAAAAAAGTGTAAAAAAAAATAAGTTATTTAAAAAAAGTACAAAAAAGAGAGGGACAAAAATTTGGAGGGGTATTAGAGCCCTTGGGTGTTGGAGCATGGTTGAATAAGGGCTGTCATATCATCTCCTAAAATGTATGCGACTTTATTAGGACGTCAAATCCATAACCCCATCACTACTTAATTTCTCAGGGTTATTCTGGATTTGAAAGGTTTGTTCTGGATTTATATGTTGAAATTCCATTCTCAGCGCCTTTTAATATAATGCATTTAGAACTCCACTTTATAATTACTTAGTGCAGGATTCCTATAAAACTGTAAAATAGATTTCATCCAACCCAAATAAAAAATTTATTCGTTTAACTCTATAGATTCACCTTATCAATCATACTCGTACAGATATTTGAAAATGATTGCCGCCCGGTACAGAAAAAAAAAAACAGTTTTCTACTTTTGAAACTGGCTACGTATGTTTTCGGATACCGGCCTGTAATTGGGTCAAATTCCTGTCTCTATTGGCGTATAAATGACTTTCTGGTTGGAGTGCATACTAGCATATTTTCAGACTATTTTCAGTGTGCCATATTTGGGTGTAAGCTCAGTTGCAAGTTCAGTAGTTAGAGATGCTATACTACTTGGGAAGGGGACTAGTTGCCCTCAAATCTGTTTGTTCACTTTAAGGGATACTTAAACTATTAATTTTTGTTTGAATGAGCCTTCTCTCAATCTTCTAAGACCCTTTGTGCGATACGATTCCTTGGAAAAAATATCCTTGATTTTCTTTAGCAAAAAAAAAAATCTAAATTTTTGCATATGAGACCTTGATACTTCTATAGTAGGTTTATACGATCATTTGTACTTAGGGGTGGGGCCGATGCCTCAAAGTGTTTGTTTTAATGCCAAAAAATCCTAACTATAATTGAGCCTTCAGATAAATACAGAATTAGTTCTAAGGAAGGGGCATTGGAGGTACAAATTGATAGATAATCTCTCTTGATTTCCGGGAATGTTTCTTGTCTGTGCCGTTATTATAAAAATATAGAGGAACATTGTACCCAAAAATGAGCAAAATTTATCCCTTATAGGAGGGGGCTGCCCCTCATCATCCCCAACTTTCCCCTGCTGGTCGTGGATACTTCGGAGGATGCTCAGTTGATCGGAAATTGAGAGTTTTAGTCCTTTTTTAAAATCAAAAAAGATTGGAGAAAACCAGCCCTTGTCCTAGAACCATTTTTAAACCTTGTCCTGTTGTTAACCCTTAAGACATCTTAACAAAATTCAGAGTTTTTTCGTATTTCTCTACAGCTGTTAAAATTTGCGTGTGGGGGAAATTTTCATGGGGGAGGGATTTTCTCAGGAGAGTTATTTCCGCTAGGGAATTTTCCAGTGGGACTTTGCGGCAAAAAGAATTTTTTGGGAGACGTGTCGGTCCCCTTCTTTCTCCGTCACAAAATAAGAGAAGTTTAATAGTTTATGTACTGGTTGTTATTTTTCTGTCGTTTATTTGGATCTGTTATCCATGCTCTAAAGATATGACACGACCGTCCAATCAATTCTAAATAGTTAGACCAAACAAACTAGAAAAAGTTTGTAATGGACGAAATATGACGATCCCTCAAGGTATTAAGTAAAAGAAAAAACAAGTTTTTTTCAATTGAAAGTGTGAAATTAAAAGGAACAGAAATTATTCTGTATATGAGAAGGGCTGTCCGTTCCTCAGCCCTCACTCTTTTCTCTAAAGTCTTTAAGTTCTTTAGAAATGCATCTCATTCAGATTCATTGGGTCTTGCGTTTGAACAGTCTTTCTTAAAAAATTGTGACAAAGAGTCAACCTTTAGCATAAAGAGTGAGAGTTGAAGAAGGGGAAGAACCCTTTTTTATACGGAATATTTTCTGTTCGTTTTAAGCTTTAATGTTGCTCCTTACTTTCAGTTGAAAAAATGTGTTTGTTTTACTTAATTCCTGATTGTTTCTCAAATTATACAGTAAATCCCCTCGATCCCCCCCAACGTTTAAAATTACCCCCAGAAACTTTTGTCCTGACGGAAAATTCTCCCCATGGAAAATTCCCCCGCAGAAAATATTCCAAAAATTGTCCTAATATTTCCCAATAATGAGCAAAGTCATTAGCTTACGGCCCTTTCCCTAGGGACTATGAGGGTGTATTTCATCCCTAAAGACATCAGTATTGGACCTTTTAACTATGCTGAATCAAATGGATATCTCAAAATTTGCATCAAATGTCATTTTGGAAAAAGGTGCATGGGAGGGCGGCTAGTTAACCTCCAATCTTTTTGACAACCTAGAAAGGGCACTAGTAATTTTTTCCAAAAGAATGAACCCCCCCCATTCATCTACGATCATCCTTTGACAAAAAAAAACGCATCCGTGATCTTTCTTCTGGCAAAAAAGCAAAATTCCACCTTTTGTTTAGATAGGAGCTTGAAACCTCTACTATAGGCTTTTGTGATATGCTGAATATAATGGTTTGATATTTAGTAAGATTGTTTGACTTTTTTGTGGTGTTACCCCCTTTTTTGAAAATTGTGCAAGTTCTCTCAGGCTCGTCAATTTTATGAGTGGCATTAAACTTAATGAACTTTATATATTGGGAATCCAGAGTACGGGTTCCCTCACTCTCCGTAAAGTTCCCCGCATAAAATTCCCCTTGACAAATTCTCCCAGGCAAACCTTCCCTCCTCTGAAAATCCACCCCGCGGAAAATTCCCACCCATAATAAATTCCCCCACACCTAAAATTAATCAGCCACAAAAAAAGTTCGAAATTTGTACCTCAAAATGTTGATTAGATGCCTTAAGAAGTAACAAAAGAACCAGATATCAATTAGGTGGCCTGCGTTTACACCCCGGCGATTACTTCCCTGAAAATACCCCCCCCCCCCGGAAAATACCCCCGTGGAAATTGAGACTTTCAAAATTTGTGAACTTTATTTCAATTTTTTTTTTATTTCCTTAGGGGGAAGGAATTTCGGTACTTGTGTATTATGCGCCACTCACTCAAATTTGCGCTGTGTAAAATTTGAGAACACACCGGCTTTTTCGTTAGTTTCTTCGTTACTTTAGAAATAAATTGGGCTATAGATTTGCACATTAGGGGGGAGGGGGAAGTATAGCAGGTCTGCATGCAAAATGGTTTGGTAGAATTATATTCTGCATATTGATAGTTAGATAAATAAGTTTATTTTAATGCCAAATATAAGGCCATGAACACAGTAAAATAACATAAATGAAAGGCACAAATAACATAAACTTTGATCAGCAACATTAAAAAACACTTAAATGAAACACTATATTAACCTAATATTTGTATTAGTATTTTTTTTTTTTTTTTAGTTAACAAAATTTCCAGATACCTCGCTATTCTTCTGTAATTTTTTAGTGGCCATATACCTAGAAAGAATTGTGTTCTAACTTAAAACTATTCGAATACCCACCCACCCCCCCCCCCCCTTATGTGCAAATATATAGCCCAAACTATATATTTCCCATACATTCAGTCACTCGTCTTTGTCTTGTCTCGCGCTAAGCTGATAAAAACTAACGAAGAACCCGGGTTTATTTTCGAGTTTTATACAGCGTAAGCTTGAATGAGTTGCCAATATACACAAACATCCGTAGGGGGAAGGAATTTTGGTACTTGTGTATTATGCGCCACTCAAACCTAGAAAGAATTGTTTTCTGACTTCAAACTATCCAAATACTTTACTCCCCCCCCCCTTCACTATGAGCAGATATATAGCCCAAATTATATATTTCCCATATATTCTGTCACTTATCTTTGGCTTGTCTCGCGCTAAACTGAAACAGACTAACGAAGAAACCCGTTTTGTTCTCGAGTTTTACACAGCGTAAACATGAGTGATTTGCCCATAAAACACAAGTAACAAAACTCCTTCCGCCAACATAAATTAAAAAAATAAAACTCAAATAAAATTCTTAAATTTGGAAAGCATTGTTTTCCACGGGGGCGGGGGTATTTTCTGGGGGGGGGGGGGGGCTATTTACCGGGGGGCTAAGGGAGAAATTTGTTTCTTATGTTTAAAAGGTAGTGAAGCAACAAGATTCAAATAATAATAATAATAAATATATAAAAAAGAATAGTCACAGATAGGCTGCAGCCTTAATACTATCAGACGCAAAACATGAACGTTCAAAAAAAAGTCTTATTCAAGTTATCAAACAGTTCGTGGTAACGAACTGTAAGTAAGGAGCGACCCGGCTCAATAGTAACCGAAACTCTAAAAAACGTAATTTTTGCCACCAATAGATACATCAAAAGAATCAGATTTAAATGCTTATTTCACATATAAAAGTTTCATCGAGTTTAGTCCTACCCATCAAAAGTTACGCGCCTGAGAAAATTTGCTTGATTTTCGAAAAAAGGGGAAAACAGCCCCTAAACGCTATAGAACCTTAATCAAAATCACACCATCAGACTCAGCGTATCAGAGAACCCTACTGCAGAGGTTTCAAGCTCCTATCTGCAAAAATGTGGAATTTTGTATTTTTTGCCAGAAGAAAGATCACGGATGCGTGTTTATTTGTTGTTGTTTTTTTCAGGGGTGATCATATCGACCCAGTGGCCCTAGAATATCATAGGAGGGCTCAAACGAACGAGAATTGAAAGTTCTAGTGCCCTTTTTAAGTGCCCGAAAAAATCGAGGGCAACTAAGCCCCCTCCCACGCTCATTATTTCCCAAAGTCACCCGATCAAAATTTTTTATATAGTCATTTTGTTCAGTATGTTCTGAACAAAATGTTCAGGATTTTTTCTGGTAGTGGGGAGGGGGATGGGTCGGGAGTTATGTGGGAGGATCTGCCCATAGAGGAAGTTTTCATGGGGGAAGGGGCATTGCTATGAAGGGCGCGCCGGACTTCCCAGCATTATTAAAAAAACGATCAGAAATTAAATTAACATAAACAAGTTTTTCAACTGAAAGTAAGAAGCAGCATCAAAACTTAAAACGAATAGAAAATATTACACATACGATTGGGTTCGCCCCTAGTCAATACCTCGCTCTTTAAGCCTTTTAGTACTTTCATAAGAGCTATTTATTCTAATTAACGGCCTTTGTGATTAAGGGGTCATTGTTAAAGAATTGGAACAAAATTCAAACTTTAGCGAGAAGAGCGAGGCATTGACTAGGGGGCGAACCCTCTAATATACGTATTAAAAATATATGAATATAAAGTTCGTTACTTAAGTTAATTCGTAAGGTACGTATATTTTTTACTAATAAAAACACTCGTAAATAAAATTAAACAACTTTCGAGAAAGCCATTTAACCAAATAAAAGTAAAGTTAATATGCAAATTGTGTTTTAATTATTCATGAACGGTGAGCCAAAATCAAAACCTGTATTAACTCAAAAGCGTTCAAAAATTAAATTAAAAAAAACATTTTTTTTACTTAAAATAAGGAGTGACATTAAAAATTAAAACGAACAGAAATCATTCCGTATGTGAAAGGGGCTGTCCCCTCCTCAACGCCTCGCTCTTTACGCTAAAGTTAGACTCTTTCTCACAACTCTTTTTTTCAAAACAATAAAATATTTTAGCGTATGCACTTTTGTATGCATTGATCGTGCACCCAATAAAGCTCAAGCTAAACTTTAGTTTGCCTAAAGAGGATGGAGGGGCATCTCTCCTGATCAGTAGGATAATTTCCGTCAGAAAAAGAACAAGGAACAAGGGATACTTTAAAATTTCCCCAAAGAAGTCGCGCATGTATGAATTGAGTGGATCTTCAATACACTAAAAAAATTATTCAATAATAATATTCTATCTCCATTTGAGACGGAAGTTATGTTTCCTCTCCCTCCCCTATATTTCTCCTGGGGTCCCAGAAAATCTCAAGCTCATATTAACCATGCAAACTGAATTATTAACATGATCATACGACCAATAATTAT
The DNA here is from genome assembly GCA_029168905.1 of Artemia sp. Kazakhstan ARC1039. Taxonomy (NCBI): domain Eukaryota; kingdom Metazoa; phylum Arthropoda; class Branchiopoda; order Anostraca; family Artemiidae; genus Artemia; species Artemia sp. Kazakhstan ARC1039. Next base: position 59,045 of record JAQQPU010000889.1, read on the forward strand.
ACAGATCAATTCGAACATCAAATTCAAGTGCAGGTCAACACTCGGGGATAAAGACAAGTCTTAAAGCATAATCGATTACACTAAAGTTTGACCAAAGGCTAAGTTGGATGTCTTAAAACTTATAAGCTTCAGCTTAGAAATGAGGAGATCATAATAGATTACTCATGGACGATTGGCCGCAGAGTAAGAGGCTAAATGCCAATCCCAAATTGTAATGACTTTCATCTATTATTCTCAGGCTGACATTTATTCGCAGTTTGGACTAAGAAATGATCTCATTCAGGGATATTATGGAGAAAACAACATTTTAATAATAGCCAGTCTTAATAGTTCAAAAATTCAGCTTTAACTTTTAAGTTATGACTTGAAAACAATTTAACAACTCCTTTGCAAGGTTGATTTGCATAGAAAACGGCTGGTAGATAAACAAGTTTATTACAGAAGCTATTATGAAATGAGAGGATGTTTCAGCTTTTTGCTTAATAAGAATAACAGTTTGATTTAAATAATTTATTAATGAGAATATGTCAACCTAATTTTACAAGAGGTTAAATTGTCGTCTTTAATATGTATGATTTTTTGATTATTTTTGTGTTTATATTAGTTGCATTAATTTTAGGGTTGTCAAATCTAGGCTGGTAATCGTAATTCGATGCGGAATGCTTTCAGTTTTTGTTTGCGAGTTAAAGTTGCTGCATCACGGGAATCTCTCAGTCTCAGGTACATATATTTATGTTTACAAAAATTGGGTTTGGGAAAAAATCTGCTTTGGATGATAACAAAAACCTTGCAAATTTGGTTTCAAACAGATCGTGGTAACGAGATGTAAGCAAGGAGCGACTTGACCCAATAATAGCCGAAGCTCTAAAAGAAGGGATTTTGATACAAATTAATATATCAAAATTTGCTATTTTATGCTGAGTTCTGAATATATCAGAATTGTTTTTTTTTGTGTTGATTCTAAATATATACAAATAATTTGATGTTACCCATCAAAAGCTTCTTTGAATGCTTCTATAGGGTTTCAAGCTCCTTTCTAGAAAATTGAGGATTTTTTTTGCCAGAAGAAATATCACGGATGTGTTTGTTTTTTCCTTGAAATTAAGTTTCCAGAAATTAAATAAAAATAAAGGGAAATTTTGCAACTGAAAGTAATTACCAACATTAAAACTTGGAATGAACTGAAATCATTCCATTATTAGTGAGGCTATCCTCCCCCCTTCCTAGCTTTTCAAACAGTTCGTGGTAACAAACTGTAAGTAAGGAGCGACTCGGCTCATTTGTTACCGAAACTCTAAAAACGGAATTTTGATACCAGTAGATACATCGAAAGAATTGTATTGTTATGCTGATTTTAAATATGTAAGTTCCATCAAATTTAGTCTAACCCATAAAAAGTTACGAGCCTGAAAAAATTGTCTTATTTTCGAAACAAGGGGAAAACCCCCTAAAGCTGATTGAATCCTAATGAAAATGAATCAGACTCAGCGTAAAATTAAACCCTACGATGTTTCAAGCTCCTATCTGCATAAATGTGGAATTTTGTATTTTTTGCCAGAAGAAAGATCACGGATACGTGTTTATTTATTTTTTTTTTTCAGGGGTAACCGTATCAATCCAGTAGTCCTAGAATACCGTGAAAGGGCTCATTCGAACGGAAATTAAAAGTTCTAGTACCCTTTTTGAATGACCAAAAAAAAAATGGAGGGCAGCTTGGACCCCTCCCACATTCATTTTTCCCAAAGTTACACAATCAAAATTTTGAGATAGTCATTTTGTTCAGAATATTTGAAAATCTAATAAATATGTCTTTCAGGAGTAGGCTACTTAGTCCCGCACAGTTCCCGGGGAAAGGGCTGCGAGTTATGAACTTTGTCCATATAGTTTTTTACATATAGTATTGGTTATTGGGAAGTATACAGATATTTTCAGGAGAGAGTTTTCTGGGTGGGGGGGGGGGGCCGCAGGAGGGTATTACGTGGGAGGATCTTTCCATAGATGATGTTTCCCTGAGGCAAACACGAACAGAAATTATTACGTATATGAAGGGTTCGCCCCCTAGTCAATACCTCTCTCTTTACGCTAAAGTTTTTTTTAGTACTTTCAAAAGATCTATATATTTTCATTAAATGGCCTTTGTGATTCAGGGATTTGTGATTCGAACAAAATTCGAACTTTAGCGTAAAGAGCGGTGTATTGACTAGAAGTCAAACCCCCACATATGCGTAATAATTTCTGTTCGTTTTAAGTTTTAAAGTTGCTCCTTACTTTCAGTTGAAAAAACTGTTGTTTTTTTTATTTAATCAAGCTTAAGACTGACTTTTTGTTGCAGTTCTTTAAGAAAACTCCTGAAAAACAAAGACCATTGAATTTTAATAGCAACAGGATCGAATCTCCAGCATTTTTAATTGGGGGGAGGGGTCAAGAGGGATCTATATCCGACAATCAAGGGTCATGGGGTATATAATAACATTTTGGTACTTGTCACAAAATACACTCGAGAACTGAAGTTCGGTGAATGCTAATAATAATAACAATAATTTATTTTTGACCCACATCATATACAAAACTGATAATTGTGGAGTATAAGGTAAAAATAGATAATACACTACATACATGATTACATAAAACTTAAAAACTTCACAAAAACAGAGCAACCAAAGAAAAGAAAAACATTCAAGATACAAAACATGAAAAAAATGAAACTATTTATGGCAAAATACAGCGGACAAGGACTTCATGGACAATCATTTAATAATTTAGAACTTCATATTTGAATTGTTTGAATATTATCTATTCATGAAATATAACGAATTTAAATTAGTATTACGGGAAAAAAACACTTGAAAGAACAAAAAAAGAAAGAATAAAACCGACAGCAAACGAGTAAGGCCACTGTGGGCTGGCAGATACTTACATGTATACTGGGGTAGTTTGCCGGCAAGTTCCGTTAGCTTTAACCCAATATCCGGAAGACCGTAGACAGATACGAGATTCCGATTTCTATACAATGGAGGCAGATACAATAGAAAGCGGGAAAACCGAAAATAATATGAATGAACTGATCTGATGTCTTTTTGGTAAAAAATAGGGTCAATTTCAGACAGAAACAAAACCGAGCGATCTGTAAAAACCGAATATAATTTAGCAAGAGACTCTCTATTGTATGTACCTCACTTTGCAACAATTTTAGAATAACTTAACTGAATTTCTTCTTACAATCAGCGACGACGAGCTTATTGCTCGTCGTCGAGTATACAAAAATTATGAGCTGATATATAGCTCAAATATATACCAGCTGATACGCTCGCCAAGTATACAAAATTATGATGAAAATATAATGGTTTAGAAATAAATTTGGGCTATAAATTTGTACATTAGGGGGGGGGGGGGTAAAGCATAGCATATACTAAATGCGTAACTATTCAAACCTATTTTGGCCTAACCAAATCTATTTAATCTAATGAAGAAAATATGATGAAAAGAATACTTTATTAGCAAAATTGTGAACACTACAATTTGGAAATATGCTCCTAGAACACAAAAATGTCCTCAAGAATCGCGGTAAAATGAAGTCGGCCTTCTGCCTTTACTGCCGCCCGTCACATGTACTCTACTAAGTATGAATGTAAATTATGGCAGGATGTAGCTCGGTGCCGTTTGTTCCTCCACTTTCCGGAACCCCACATTCTCTGTACTTTTTGGGTAGAGGTGCTGGATTTTGTGTCGACCAAATTATTCTTTGGTTCACTTTCAAATGAGTGGAACCTGCTTGTTCCAGCTCAGTTGTGTTTTAGCCCTTCCAACAATCTGAAATGATTCTTGAACATCCATGGTGAGACACTATATTCCATCACTAGTTAAAGGAAACTAACCGGTGTCCTCAAGAATCGCATTAATAATGAACTTAAATGAACTAGGTTAAGAGTTGCGTTAATAATAAACTTTTTGTCTTTGAGATGGTCAGCCGACGTTGAAGCTCCCAATTAATAAATCGCAAATGACCTTCACAGTTTTGCTCATAAAGTATTCCATTTTATTATCACCAAACTTCACTTCTGGAGTGTGTTTTATATAAGAGACAAGTACCATTTTTTCTCCACATTATTGGGGGCAACTACCCCCCCCCCCCAGAAAAAAACGAGACCTCTGAATAAAACTTCAGCGTAAAGAGCGAGGGTTGAGGAAGGGGCAGTCCCCCCATGCGGAATAATTTCTATCCGATTTAAGTTTTTATACTGTTCCTTACTTTCATTGTTCCTAACTTGTTTTTTTTACATTTAATTTTAAATAGGCCTTAGCAGCTAAGTTTTTGAATTGTATATAAGCGTCAAGACCATATTTGGTTAGAGGGGTCAACTTTTGTTTGGATGCGATTCAAAAGTACTTGGCAGAGGACTTTGCTTCTTGCAGACTGTAGGGTGATACCTCGCCAATTGTTGCAATCAGTAGTTCTACCCTTATTAAATAGTTCCACTATAACCCTTTCTTCCAATCTGTGGGGATATCCTCAGTGTTCCATATCTCCATTAACACTTGGTGTAGTGGATCAGCTAGAATACTAGCACCGTATTTCAATAGTTCGGGATGTACACCATTGATGCCAGGTTCTTTTCCATTCTTTAGTTTATGTAATACTGTCTTTACTTCATGTAAACTAATTGACTCTGTACTTATGTCTAATTGGAAAAGAGGTCAAATATCTGGGGGGTCTGCCGGATCTGCAAGAGGGGCAAAGTTTAATATTTTGTTGAAATACTCTTTCCATTTGTTATCAATTTCTTCTTTGTGCGTTAGCAGTCATCCCGATTTACTCTCAACCGCAGTAGCAGGCTTTTTGAAATCTCCTGTGATCTCTTTTATTATGCGATCAACTTCCCTGTTATCACCTTTACTAGAAGCAGCTTCGGCGGCTTTGGCCTCGAGGAAGCGACATCTATCTGCTCTAGTTGACCTTTTTACAGCCTTGTGGGCTTCTTTGTACTTATTCCATATATGGTGCTTGTATTCGGAGGTGGCACTGAGGTCACAGGAGTCTAGTCAAATTTTCACCTTTTTCCTCACCGACATGAGTCTCCAAGAAGAATCATTTATTCACTATTCCCTTTTCTTTTTAGAAAAACCAAGAGTCTTTTCAGCTACACTTTGCACATTTTTCGTGATCTGGGTCTATGTTTCACCAACAGATGCTGATTTCTCCTCGCAAACAAGGCTAGAAAACTTATTGTAGAGGGATAGACAATAGTTTTTTCGAATCTCTTTGTACCTTAGCTTCTGCACATCAAATGTTCTAAGAGCTCTTTTGTACTTCACAATAGTCTTTAGCTTCAGCTTGAAACGGGCGATGACTTGGTCATCAGAGAAAGAGCCAGCACTACGAAAGGAACGCACGTACTCCAAACACCGTCTGTATCACTTGCTGATCAAGAGTTGGTCAATTTGGCCTCGTGTCACTTCATCAGGGGAAGTCCAAGTATACTTGTGGATTTCCCTGTGGGGGAACCATGAGTCACCAACAATTAGGCCACGGCCAGCACAAATCTATCAATCACACACCATTATCATTTATGATACCCAAGCCATGTTGTCCAATCCCTTCAGGTACCTAACTATGGCTAATATCGTGTTCAGGTACTGAATTGACTAGATCGTTAAGTTTATAATAGGAACAGTCTAACTTGGAATTGCCGGCTTCATTTGTCGGAGTATATGCAACAATGATTGTCATCTTTGATTGAGAGCTTGCAAAACAGACTTTCATCATTCTTTCGTTTTTGGGGACAAACTCAAGCATTGACTTCTTTGCATTCCTGCTGAATGCAAGGGCAACGCCAGCTTCACAATTCTTTTCTGTGCCAGAAAAGAAAACTTTATAGCTATCAACTAACATAGATCCAAAACCTGTCAATCTAGCTTCAGATAAAGCCACTATGTCAACATTATTTTATTTATTTATTTATTGAAAAACCCGTCAAATAATACAACAAGGCGGAGCACTTAAAAGAAAAAGGAAAAAAGAAGACACAAACTATAACAAACTGAACCAACAAAGAAAACGAATCACTGATTCACTGAATGAGCAGATGGGACCATTCATGTAGATTTCGGCGTATATTTCTATTATGCTTCGCTATTCGTCTAGCGACGGAGACGTCAGGGTCTGCGACTTTAAAATTTTCAATTAAATGCGAATTCCTATACCACGGAGGTGGACGAAGCAAATACTTCGCAAAATGAAAATACATTGCTCTGATTATATTCTGGTCAGTTTTAGTGAGAAGTTGCCAGAAGCGCGTGGCATATAAAATGTGAGGAAGAGCGATGGCATTATACAAGCTTGCTAGAAGCAGCCGGTTGAATCGGAGTTGGCACGATACAACTGAAGTGTAAGACGCTGAGATTCGTCGTTTAAGCTGCTCGAGGAGAAGTTTTCGGGTGTGACGGATAGACGAACCTATGGGTAAAGCTAGATAAATAAGGTGTTCCACTGTCTGGACAGAGCTAGAACCAAGGTCAATGGTAGAAACACAAAAATCAGTTTTCAATTGACTAGGATGATTTCCGATTTTGAAAAGTTGAACTGAAGTCCAACTTTAAGATATTTGGCTTCAAGGATTTCGAAGATATCAATTGCCAGCTGAAGGGTTCGGCTAAGATTCAGGATGTCGTCCACGTAACATACCAAAGACAAGTTAGCAGATGACAGAATCAGCGAAGATGGACATTGATCTTGTGCATCAAGGGCACAGTTATTGAAAAGGTCAGGAGAGGTGACTGCTCCTTGACGCACTCCTTTCTTGACTGGAACCAGTCGGATGCACGGAATGGGAGTCAAACCCTTGTCAGGAGGTAGCTTCAGTCGGATCCATAATCTAGAATACAGATTCCTGAGAGAACGAATGACAGCTAGATTCAACCCACGTTTACCGGCCTTCAAAAGCATCGCAGCATGGATTAGAGAGTCGAATGCACGTCTAATGTCGTTTCCTGCCAAACAAAGGCTCTCTCCAGAAGATTCGGCATCTATCAAGACATTAGCAACGACTGTTAAGGCATCAGCACATTCAGTTCCTTGCTTGAAGCCGAACTGATGCAGAGGAGTGTAGCATACTTTTTCGAGTTCCTGTATAAACAGTAACTCCAAGAGCTTGCACAGTGACGTAGCTACAGTTATCGGACGGAATGCTGTACATTGAGTTTCAGATTTTCCCTTTTTAGAGATGGGAGTCAGATCTCCGATGTAGAAAGAGGCAGGAACAATCCCTTGAGAGAAAAGCATCTGCATAAGCAGAGAGAGATGTGCCGCGAGACCTCCGTGTTTCAAGTGGATCGCATTGACTTTGTCAATGCCCGATGAGCCTTTCCATTTGAGTCAACAGATGGCATCTTCAACAGAGCGGGTACTGACGATAAAATCTTCATCGGGATGAGAAGATAGAAACTGATCCAAGGCAGCGTCGTAAGGTTGTTCGATGGCGGGGTCAGAAGCTGAGAACTCCGATTCCTAATGGGCATACCATTCATCTTCAGGGATGTCGACTGGGGATGGTGAAGAAGAATTTTTTGCAGAACGAGGGACAAACTTGATGATCATATTTCTATCTTGTTTGGCACGGGCAGAATAATGAATGACTAGATTTTTCCGATGCCAAGCCAGAGCCTTAGAAAACTTTCGCTTCGCGAAAATCCGTATGCTGTTCACAAGACCCATATCCGGACGTCCACACTCTTTCCGTACTGAAAACCAAAATTTTGTTTGACTACATGAAATGACGAGATCTGGATTTGACGACCACCCGGGAATGATTCTTTTACGAATTTGTTGCAAAGAAACAGATTGTTTTTCTGCGAAGCGGAGAGCATGGCAGATTTCTGCGCAATATATATCTAGACAAATCGAAACCTCTTTTTGAGGTAACTGGAGTGACTTCTGAAGGAGACGAAATGGGACGCTGATTTTGTTCAGGACTGAATCTACCGACTCGAATAATAAGGCTTGATCAATTTTCGACCAGTAGGACGGTGTCGAGGTGCTGAAGGAGCAAGAGGTGTGGTTTGGTGACCAGAAGATGGCATACCGACAGAGCAAGTTATGGGAAGATGATCAGACAACTGATAATCAAACAAAACCTTTGCTATATCCGCTCGCAAATCTGACGATACTACAACGTGGTCCAGGTTGGAAGTTCGCGAGGACGTGTGAACATGCGTAAAATCAGACGATTTATCATAAACACACAAGAAATCACTAAATAAGCCCTTAACTAGTGTTGTACGCAGTGAAGCTTGAGGATTCGGCTCTGACAGATTACAATTAGTCACCGGCTATAATGCAAGGTAAACCTAAGTGTCGAATTTTGTATATACATGAACCGAGTTTTTCACAAGATAGCGCAAATTTACGCTCAGACTGGTCATTATTGTAGTCTGTGGGAAGATACATACTAATACACACAGAACAACCTACTCTCAGAGCTAGATAATAATCATTTGCTTCGAAGATACTAGAACGGAGAGCTGATTTCACAAACGTAATAAGTCCACCCGAGGGTCGGCCTCTATTGCTCAGCTGTCTAGCGGGTACACAATAAGTTGTCATATCCTCAAGCTCAACTATGTTCAGACCATGTTTAGTAACAAAATATTCCTGGAGACAAATCACACTAAACTCAGAACGGAGGCTTTCCAGAACCGAGAGTTTAGAACCGAGAGATGTTGAGCGACACTTTTGCACGTTTAGCTGCATTGACTATCTGGCTCGCGGTTTGCTTAGAACGAACCACGAGTTTCCACTCGGTATTAGAGCGGCGTAACTCGGTTATATCGCCGTCTGGACATGGGCACAGTTTGTCGATAAATGCTTTGCGTTCGCTTGGGCATTTTAAGTCTGTTGGAGGGTCTTTTAGTATCACAGAGTAAAGCGGCCTCGGGGGTGCGGTTTGGGACGATTGAGATTTAAATGGCAGGATGACTGTAGAGCGGCTAGTATTTAGCATAAATCCATCCAATTTTCTGGAGAGTTCGTTTACATTGGACACCACTGTAGCGTGAACAGCCTCACCGATGGCAGGTACTTCACACGGACTAAATATCACAAATTTCGGGATCGGGACATTTTGCTTTGCCGCAGAGACAAGCAACTTGCACATATCAGTAATGCTGTCCTCATCTTTGGCATACGAAACCATTCGGCTTTGATTGTCTAACTCGCTGTGAAGGGTCTTTTTAGCTTGTATGATTGTATCATGTTCGAAATAGTTTACTGCGCTTTTCACAATCTGATCGAATTTAACCCCTTCGGTGATAGATCTGCTCAAAAACTTCAGAACTGGGTTGAGTACCAGCTTTTCAGTCATCACTTTCACACAAAAACAGCCGTAGTCCACTGAATCACAAAATACTAGGAACAAGGGAAGCGTCGGGACCCGCTCACCAATTCCCCGCAATTTAAGGAACCCTCCCCTCTTCTGCTTATTGCCTAATATATGTTATCAGTATCGCTGCTATGCACAAATAGTACAATCCTCTAAGGTAATTAAATCGTTCTGTCTGAATCTCAGTACTTACTAAGTCACTAAATCACAAGGGAATTTAAATTCAAGCAGCAAAACTGTCAATAGCAAGTAAAATAAAATAAGCCGATTGTAAATCTCTGTAGGGAATCGCACAGGTCGAAACCTTTCTTTATTAAAAGGTTAATATCCAGAAACAAGGTTTAAACACAACAAACTCTCAATCACGACTATTATATGTTTTAAGGATTCTTAAAACTCCAAACTGGGAGGGAAACCTGAAGCAAGGAACATCATGTTCCATCCCGATTAGGCTATGGGCTTCGATGAAGTCATTCCATTGTTTCTTCAGAGGGATCAGACATTTTCTAGTGAGGGATTCAGACTGTATCTCTTTAATATTTTATTCAACGGTCAGTTTTCAAATAAAAACAAATGAAATCGGTAATTTCAGTGTTTCTTGCAAATAGGGGCCAACAATCAATAGGAGTGGAGGCCAAGAACAGGGAGACTAGAACCGCAAGAAAACCTTTCCGTTAAAAAGTATACAAACATTTCGAATTTTGTTTTTTATTCGAACTGATGACTTTTACCCATAAGAAAAAGTCACCGGTAATGTCTCCCTGACCAATTTTCTTAAAATACTAGAATTTTCCCAGGGAATCGTATATTCTTTTAGACACAATTCACCTGCTCTAACTCCAGAATGCCAGGCACAAGCCTCTCATCACCAGCTCTTAAATTTCGGTGATTTAGGTTGGGCTCAGGTATCTATATCTTCTAAATGAACTGTTGACGACGATTTTTGGACTCCTTATCCCAAAGAATCGAATATCTCATGGGCTGCCAAAAGAAGTAATTAGGATACTTATCTTTTCTTTCCGCCGAGTTAGATCCAGAAGTTTCACCTTTTCTGGTAAATTTCCCGATGAAAAGAATTTAGAAACCCAAAGGCCCCCTATAAAGGCTAAATTATAACCCCAAAAAGACAACGTAGACTTAGCTTTCTACGTTCATCCGCTTTTGTTCAAACCATACAGCTTGTCCTGGTAGATATTATAATTAAAACAATATAAGGCTTCCCTTTCATGGCATATATGGCATCAAACTGGGCCCGAAAAGGCCTTCAGTGGGATACTGGCTCATACTTATCAGCAAGTTCGATTGAAATTGGACAACTTGTTCAGGTCTATATCACGATGACAAGAGCTTGAGAATCTCCTTTCTCTTCCAAATAGGTTGGTTTGGGTCCGAACTCCCGAAACACAGAATTAGGACACTGACCCCTACTTCCCACCGAGTTTGGTTAGGATCTGACAATCAATTAGGACACTAACACTTACTTCCCACCAAGTTTGGTTAAAATCTGACAATCAATTAATTATGGTAGATATGATGAAAAAGATTTAATAACTATTTGCCCACCCCAACTACTGAGGTCATAATTGATATGAACATGCCAAAGAGAAAAAAATAAACAAAAGTCTTTACTTCCACCAAGTTTGGTTGAAATAGAAGAGATACATTGAAAAAATCATTATTGTGACTTTATTCTATCAAGCTGTTTGGAGCGTTGGACAGTCCAGACCACAGAGTCAGTTCAATTGCAGTAATTTTCTTTTGGAAAATATGCAGTTATGTTTCCAAGTAGTTCTCACATTTTGGAGCTGTAGACATCAAACGGTCTTATGTTGAAGGCTGGATAAACCTTTGGTTGTACAAACGTTCGACAGTAACAATTTAAGTCGGAAACCTATTTTCAGTTTCATGACAAGTTTCATACTATAAAACTTATAAGGTGTAATAATAGAATAATAAAAAAAAATGAATTTGTTCAAGTCTTAAAGAAATGTTTCAATTTCTAGTTGTAACTGGCTTCTTTGATAAGTGTTATGAAGAGAAAAAGTGTTTGGACTGAAATACTTATAATATAAAAAACAAAGTACTGATTTCTAGAGAACCTTATTCTGTGCTTAGTAGGGCAGTAAGATTTTCCACATTCCCAACTGACTTGAGAGCTCTGAATTTTAGCACTATTTAATCTATAAGTTAGTATTTAGTAGAATCTGATCTTCAGACATGATAATGTACATAAAATCCTAATTTAGACATACAATGTTGTAGGTCAAATTTTAAAAGGTCAAATCTCTTATTTTTGTTATACAAGCGTTTATCAATATTCTATCAATAAACTGACAATCAACAAAATATTTACATAAAAAAATGCACAAAAACAATATCTGGGATATTACCATTTGTATCAATTTGAAACTGGGGCTGTATTTACCCCAAAACGGCCAAAAGCTTTCCCACTCTGCGCCACCTGGTATTCATCTCGGAGCTCCATTCTTATCCATTTAAATATCATCTGATTTATAAAAATGTGCGTTTTACTAGTTTATTTTACTACCTCCCGGATGAATATGGCAATCTTTCAAAATGTCGGGAGACCAAGACCAACTACTAGGGCTCAAGAGATCGTTTTATAGGGGGAAGGGATTTGAGGCATCAAAAATGAAATTCTTTCCAAAACTCCATTATAGCCTCTTCCAAACAATATGGAGGGGCTGATTTACCGCCCCCTTTTATTTGAAGGAATTTATTAGGACTAAATGTTAATTGTGGTACTGAAAGGGCTCACCTCGTATTGTGAATATAACTTAAGTATAAAATGGGTAATAAAATTAAGTAAGAAGACCTGAATGGACACCACGCGTTCAAAGTATTTTCGTCCCTCGCAAACTAAAAAATTACAACCTGCAAACTGAATTTTGATAGCTTCGAATCTCTAATATTTTCTCTTTTTTTCAGAATGAAAACAACAATATTTGTGTCTCTCTTAGTCATAGTGACTGCATCACCAGTTCGAGAACGTCGAAAAGTCAAGGCAGCATTCCTTGGGTCTAATCAATCATTTGGAAACTCAGCATCCACGCCGATAATAACTGCCGTAAATGCACCAACTGTCTCAGCAATACCAGGTGGCTCGATTGGATTACCTTCAGTTATTGCTGGCCCTAGAACATTTTCAGTGCCAAGCATGCCTGCTTCATTTCCCTCGCCGTTTTCAAATGCAATACCTGTTTCTGTGCCTTCTGGAGGTGGAGCCTTTGTTGGTTCGTCTCCGTCGCTTTTAAGCCCGGCCTTGCCTACAGCTTCATTTTCAGCTGGGAGTACTTTTCCTGGAGCAAGCACTTTTTCTGGTGTACCTTTTGGTTTACCCGCAGTTGACACTGTCCCAGTAACAGGATTTCCTAGTGGCACAGCTTCATTGTTGCCTGGATTGAACGGAGGCTTTTCATTTGGATCAGCAAGGCCAGTTGCACAAATGGAGTTTTTTATTGGACAAATATAATTTTTTGTATAAAGCCAAGTTTATTTATTAAATATACATTTATTTCACGAATGATTCTGTTTTAATTTGAGAAGTTTAGAGGCGTCACAAGGCTCAGGCGGTTCAAAAAAATATCGATGCAGAAGGGCCTGAAAAAAGAGAAGTCATTTTTTTCTTACAGTGCTACCAGTAACTACAGTGCTATTTTAAGTATAAAATACAGCCAAAATAACTAAAACCAGAATAAACACTGAAACTAAAGGCAGCTAGTTCACTTCAAGAGTAAAAATAACATTTAGCAAAAATGAATATGTTCTGTTTGTTGTGTTTTTTCTTTTTGGAATTAATCTTTATAGTTTTTTAAGTGAATAATATAATGATTTGTGTTTTATTCCAGCATTTAAGCAAGGTATTAGCATTAGTTGCTTCCCATTCCAGCTAAAAGCCAGTATAGCTTTTTTTTATAAGAACCGTCAGAATAAAAAATTGATGAAGAGAGCTTCCAAATTTTTGATTTTTCTTTTACCCCAATTTCGACTTCTTTGATCAAGCAGCAAATAGACCAAATTCCTTTTGGAAAATTTTATTTTCTCTCATATATCTGGGCTGATAAATTTGCATTTTTATATGAGACTTATCTTTTGATTGAAAATAAGACATATATATTTTACAATCCTTTTTATAAATGCTTTTCTCAGGTATAATACCACGGTTTGGGTACCTTTTTTTGAAAACCGTGAAGCTAAGGTCGGAATCATTGATGGGCACACCACAAGAATGAAAGAAAAGCCCATCTAGAGAGTAGTCAGGCTCCGAAATGCGGGCCCAGCTCCAGCAACGCAGATATAGCGGCGTGCAGGAAATATCAACATATTTAGATCTTGTATTAATGATGTCGGTAGAAATATATTACCTACTCAAATATTTCTATTGGCATATATTTTTATGTCGTTCGCAGCTATCTTATAAATATTAAATAAAAAAAACGAGTTTTTTAAACTGAAAGTAAGGATCGACATTAAAACATAAAACGAATAGAAATTATTCCGTATATGAAAGGGTCTGTCCCCTCCTCAACGCCTTGCTCTTTACGCTAAAGTTTGACTCTGTCTCACAACTTTATTTTTTAAAACAATAAAAAACTTTAGCGTAAAGAGCGAGGCGTTAAGGAGGGGACAGCCCCTTTCATATACGGAATAATTTCTGTTCGTTTTAAGTTTTAATGTCGCTCCTTACTTCCAGTTTAAAAAACTTGTTTTTTTATTTAATTTCTGATCGTTTTTTAGTTAATGCAGCTTTTATTTTGGCTCACCGTCATTGAATAAGTAAACAAAATTTACATAAAAATTTTACTTTTCTTTTGCTAAATGGCTGTCTCTAAATTTGGTTCTGACGTAATTTACAAATTAACTTACGTAACGAACTTCTATATTCGTATGTTTTTCTTCTGGCAAAAAATACAAAGCAGCAGATATTTGCAGATATGAGCTTGAAATCTATGTAATAGGGTTTTCTGATACGCTGAATCTGACAGTGTGATTTTCATTTAAATTCTTTCACTTGTAGGGGATGTTTCCCCCCTCTTTAAAAAATCAGGTAAATTTTCTCAGGCTCGTAGCCTTTGATGAGTAATACTAAAACTTAATAAAATTTATATATTTAGAATCAGCATTGTAAGCCCATTCTTTTGCTACATTTATTGACATCAAAATTCCGTTTTTAAAAGTTTCGATTACTATTGAGCCGTATCGCTTGTTTTTTTT
>JAQQPU010000890.1:0-12289 GCA_029168905.1 Artemia sp. Kazakhstan ARC1039
CTTGTTAGTGGGTACCTATTTCTTGGATTGCTAACACCAATGCTATTAACTAATCTTTTCTTGTGTGGTAAAGCTTTCTAATCTAGTTAATTATTAATTTAGTAAAAATATATAAGACGCAAATATGAGGTTTTGAAATACCAATTTTTTTATTAAGATATGAAACATATCCTGCTAAACTCTGTTTAACAGGAAATTGAGAAATTACCACTTTCTAGCATTTATGTGGGAAGGTGTGGTTGATAAAAATGTATAAAAAATACATTTTATCGGAAGGAAAAATCATATACTAACTTTTATGCTGGACTGACCTCTGGTCTGTTGTTTTAGAAATACTTTGGGACTTTGTCTTATCATTGTAAGTGTCTAAGTATTTATTTATATATTATTGTTGTTTTATTGAGACTTGTGGTATACTTGGGACAGCCAGTCCCAGTAGACAGATTATATCCGATTATATTATATGGTAAATGAATAAAAGTATTGTATTTTAGACGACCTCTCTACGATCTATCTTTAGCCTCTCGAACAGACTCAGTCGGTACGCCTCATTAGTTCGGTCATAGCCTAAGGCACGCTACCAAAGTTTAATTACCTTAGGGCCAGAGTTTATCTCCCCTATAAAGGGAGAATAAAGGCATCTACGAATACAACCCCCAAATACAATAAATAACGCTTCACAACAACTGGTGGTCGTTGGAAAAACTGGGTCGAGGAGACTAAATAAGGTTGCAAAATACAATCGAAATACAAAATAATCGAAATGACCGTATTAGAGGGGGAAAGTAAATGTACTTTGCTTTTAGCGGCGCTTGAATTAGGAAAACTTCGAGCAGCTTTGCTCGAACTTTGGCTATTAGAAATAGATTTTTATCCCCCAAAGAGTTGGGTACAATAGAAAAAATGGAGAAAAGGCTCAATCAAGAATTGTAAAATGAAAAAAAATAGTATTCAGTATTTAGCAAGTAGAAGTATGTGTATTGTTAGTAGTTTTATTTAGTGTTAGTAATAACTGCAGTGTTGTAGTGCCGTATACACCTAAATAATAAAGTATTTGTACCGTGAATTATAGAATAAAATAAAACATAATACGTAAAGAAAAAAAATCTAGCTGGACCGATGAAACGTTCGTAGAAACAGAAGAATTTTAGGCATAATAGTAGCAAATAGGGTCCTAATTCAGCCTTACTACAGGTACAGGCTATGGACTTATTGTTCAAGGATAACACTGCTACAATTTAGCAAAGGAAGCATATAAATTGTGGTCCGAACAATTATAGGTTAGAAACTGCCATTTCCGAGTGTTTTAGGAGTAGAGATGCTTCGAAAATATGGCATCTTACGACGTAATAAGCAATAGAATTAACTTTGTTAAAGCTAACAAACACTAGGTTAGTTATGTAGTTTCACAAGCAAAGGGAAGGAAAATATATATAAATATATATAATTCAAGTACTTGGGGAAAGGGATGGAAAAAACGAGAAAAGTAACGTTATAAGTAAGAAAGCAAATGTGGAAGCTTAGCAAAAGTCGCCGAAGGAAGCGAAAAAAAAGAATTGCTACCCAGCTGTGATGGGAAGTCTGCATAAGGCAGGAAATTCGTTGAGAGAAACCGATAATCACAGAAAATGGAGGCACGGGGATAGGTCTTAAAATGGCCTCCTTTCCCTACACAGAGGACCTTCATTAGAATAATGGTGTTAGAAAAAGTTCAAATTCTGAATTAGCTGCGCGAAATGAGTCAGAAGAAAGTTCAAATTTGAATTTTAAACCATGGCTGCTTTTGAGCCATGTAGATGTAAAGCTACCAGTGTATGAAAACTGTTATGCTTGTTTACAAAGAATATAAGCCCACAGTAGGACAAACAGAAAAGGCAATGCATCCTTTTGGGATAGCTAATATTGATAATTCTGGTCTGCTTTTACGGTTACTCAATGACGAACCATCCTCAAGTCTAGTCAAATTATAAATCAGTACAGTTTAGTCAAATATCAGATAGAGTGTATATCAGATAAATACGGTCTGATAGTAGAAATCAAATAGAGTGAAGTCAATAGTCCCTTATATTCCAATTAGTCTACAAATAGATCGTGTCTAGGAAGCCAACAAAAACGTTATCACGGGAACAATTACACAGTGGCGTTAATAGTTGACTCGTAACTTTTAATAGGTGTAGTGAACCTAATTAAATTATACATATTTAGAATCAGCATTAAAAGGCAATTCTTTTGATATGTATATTGAAAAAAAAATATTTTTGTGGGGGATAATTAAAAAAAAAACGAAGGAGGTTAGTCTACTGAAATAGGGTCATTGGAAGCTAGCAAATTTGGGGTTGAGCTTAACCACTGCTGGCCTCTCGTTGTTAAGTACATGCAATGCATCTACTGACCTTTGACTCTCTGAGGTGACACTTTCAGTTGAATTTGAAAAAATTATTTTGAAGAAATTTAAAAATAGTTATAATGGGAAAGGCAGCGAGAGTTTACATGAATCGCGACATGTACAGGCTAGCTGTAATCTTATTATAATTAGTTATAGTCTAATATGATATTTTTTTTATTAATTACAAATGTTAAAAGAAAAAAAACAAATTTTAAAGAAGCGCTATAAAGGTTTAAGCAAAACTTAAAATAAGCTTAGAAAGCAAAAAGAGAGCTAGGTAAAGGAAACGAAAAGCGATATAAAAATAAATTATAACCTAAAAAAAACTTACCAGGAGGTAAAAGCCAACGACAAAATCCATTAAAAATCAGCCAAAAATTAACCCCATCGTCACAAGAAAACCACAGTAGTTCAAGATAATAATTTTAACTCTAGCGAAG
Source organism: Artemia sp. Kazakhstan ARC1039 (assembly GCA_029168905.1). Classification (NCBI taxonomy): domain Eukaryota; kingdom Metazoa; phylum Arthropoda; class Branchiopoda; order Anostraca; family Artemiidae; genus Artemia; species Artemia sp. Kazakhstan ARC1039. The sequence goes on from JAQQPU010000890.1 coordinate 2,827, forward strand.
TATTGGATCTGAGAAAACGATTTGGCACAGGAGATCCCTAGTTTAAACAATTGGTTTTCACCTGTGCCAACCCAAACACCCAAATCCCAAGCCGTCGAACCCTAACAAAAACTAAACGTATCCACTTTTTATTTAAAAATAAAATATAACCTTTCACAAAAAAGACTCGCAAAAATGAAAATAAATTCATTCTTGTAATTCTCCCAAATTCAAGCTTATCAATAAACCGCAGATACGGAGCACCAAATTCAAAGTTATTTAGCCTTGCAAGGGAATTATCGCCTCTCTTTCTTTGGCAAATAAAATAGTAATTAAAGCTAGGATAAAATTGGCAACCAATATATCGTAAAAGTTGCATTTTGAGAAAGAAATGAGAACTAGCAAATGCAAGGCAAAACTTAATTAAAAGTTAAAAAAAAGACATATTTTACTGAAAAAGCGGGAAAAGACTTGAAAAAGCCCTTAGGCTCCATTGAAATATCAGAAAAAAAGAGAAAGGTTCAAGTTGAAAATATAGTCAGATGAAACTAAAAGGAAAAAAAACTGAATGAAGTCAGTTAAACTCTGTTATACGCACTTATTGAACTTGCCGAACGAACTAGTATGAAAATTGTACTAAATAAGTACCAATAAGTAGCATTAATACTACGGAGCCACCGTTACATTGGTAAACGCGGGCCGAGATTAATAGAAATATTGGACGAATGCTCAAAGTAGTCAAGAAAAGAAATTTGGCTCTCATATGTGGAAGTCGTTTTCAAAAAAATGACTAGCATGACATAAATTGAAAGTAAGGCACATAATAGCCTTAAGAATTTGATTATTGTGTGCAGATTTATTTTGTGTGCAGGTTCATAATAGTCTTTTTAACTAGCTGATGACAAGAGAACTTAGAAACGTTATAGGAGCTACCAGAAGGCAGCCCTGGTAAGCAAACCTTCAGGGTAAGGGCACAAGTCAATTGGTAGTGCCAAAACAGGCAAAAAGACGAATAGCAAAAATTTTTAGCTTATCAGATAAAAGCTGTAAGCTAAGCCTTGTCCCAAAAGGACATTAAAACTGGAAAAAAGAGATGACTGTCGAATACTCTATTAAACTGTCTCAATGACCGGAAATTAGAAAAAATAAAAATGCTCAAGTTTTGTTATAATCGAAACGACATAGAGTAAGCTGAACATATGTTATTGACGAAATATACAGTTATAAATGTATTTTGCAAACCTTTAATAAATATGGAATTTTCATCGTATAAAATTGCAAATGTATAAATTTTAATAACATAGTCGTATTGTAAGAACTGTTGCTAAGCCTTTAAATAGCAGCTAATCACAGTTCTCTATTATAGTGTCTAAATCTATTTGTTAGAGTTAAAAACAAATTGTGTAAATATTTTAATTGCAGTTTAAGACTTATCAGATTAAAAGTCTTGCTGGATTGATTTGAAATTTGTACCAAGAATAAACATTGCAGTATTTAAATAAATTGTAAGATTACATAGTTATTGTCTGTTTTTAAACAATTAAGTTATGCATCAACATAACTTATGTCAGTATAAACTATATATAAATATATTAAATTGGTATTTTGAGTGTTCTGTTTTAGAAAGAGAGTTATACCAATTTTTAGTTTTGCTTTGTGAGAAATCTACTTGAAAAAAAAATGCTTCTTGTGTGGTTATATTACTACATAGTGTCTTAAAGTAACTTTTAAAAATTTTAAGCAATGCTTATGGGGTAGTTGTTCTTTTCAAGTTTTGTGACTTCTGGTCAAATGATAAATCAGCGGTGTTGTTAAAAAAAATATTCTGTATTAATGCTTTACTAATATGAGTGTTTAATATGGTATTTTAAGTGTTTAATAATTAAAGCTAATTTTAATATGTAAAGAATATAAATACAATTAAAATAAACCAGAAACGGAATGTTTCTATTTTAGCGGCACATTGTGTTAAGCAAACGAGTAAGAAAAAAATTAGCCTCTTACTTAACAAAAAAAAATTATTTGTATATATTAGTGTGTGATTTTTTTTCCTTATGTATACAAACGTTAATGCTTTGTTTGTATGCTGATATCAATTTTTTTCTTTAGATCACAGACCTAGTTTTTTTACAACCTATTTTTGGTTAATTTTTGCCGATATCAACCGAAGTTGGATGCAACTTCAGCCAATTTTGGTTCATGTATGATGCTAATATCAACCAATTTCTGGTGCATTGCAAGAGCTTGTAGTTAGCATCTCTCAAGATAATCTTTCTATCCAGGACCGATACGTTTACCTTGTCCGAAATCAACGTCAACAGAATCCAATAATAAGTGAGAATTTACTACCAATTTATTGACTGACAAGTGAATTTAAATCCGTAATTTTCAATGCTTAAGATGTATAAGCAAATGGCTTATAGCCTAAACATTCATTAAGTTAATGTAAAATGTGAAGAAAATGTAAAGTGTTGTGTTTAAAGAAATCTGTGGTTACAAAACAAATTGTTATATATTGACTAACCAAGGCATTTCTAAAAAAAATAAACGGTATATCAACCACATCACACAGATAAATTAAACTATTAATGGGAATTAAATTTAAACTCAAAAAATTCATAAAACTTTTCTAATATAAATCTAATTCAAGCAGAACCACTAATATTATGTTTAAGCCGCTTGGGGTCAAGTAAAACAGACGATGCATATGAAGAGGGTAAAAGAGTAATTGTCAGTCCTAGAGACAGAGAAAAAGAGAAACAAGGATGAATTTCAAATTGAAATCCTTCGACAGAAAAGAACATGGCCTATATTGGACCAGAAACATGACCCTAACGAAACCCATTGAGGGTATATGCACATAATGACCCAAAGATGGCAGCATAATAGCTTTAGACGAAATTAAGTTGTTTTAAAAGTAAAATATTGAGAATTGGGACAATTCTTCTTTAAATGGGGGGTATTGTGGTAAAGCTTTCTAATTTAGTTAATTATTAATTTGGTAAAAATATATAAGACGCAAATATGAAGTTTTGAAATACCACTTTTTTTATTAAGATAAGAAACATATCCTGCTAAGCTCTGTTTAACGGGAAATTGAGAAATTACCACTTCCTAGCATTTACGTGGGAAGGTGTGGTTGATAAAAATGTATAAAAGATACATTTTATCGGAAGGAAAAATCATATACTAACTTTTATGCCGGACTGACCTCTGGTCCGTTGTTTTAGAAATACTTTGGGACTTTGTCTTATCATTGTAAGTGTCTAAGTATCTATTTATATTTTATTGTTGTTTTATTGAGACTTATGGTCTACTTGGGACAGCCAGTCCCAGTAGACAGATTATATCCGATTATATTATATGGTAAATGAATAAAAGTATTGTATTTTAGACGACCTCTCTACGATCTATTTTTAGCCTCTCGAACATGCTCAGTCGGTACGCCTCATTAGTTCGGTCATAGCCTAAGGCACGCTACCAAATTTTAATTACCTTAGGGCCAAAGTTTATCTCCCCTATAAAGGGAGAATAAAGGCATCTATGACTACAACCCCCAAATACAATAAATAACGCTTCACAACATTTGGAGTTTTTCCATTTGTTTAGCTCGTGCTCAGAAATCACTTGTATTTCAACAAGGCATGTTCCCTTTTTTAATGTAATCGTATCATTTGTCATGTGTATTAGTCAACCAAATAAAGCCTTCCCCTTTCTCGTACAAAATGATCTGTTCCTCACAAAACAGACTTTCGGGGATTTCTTGACACGGGGATGCAAACCAAATTTCGGAATTGTCATTTAAGGGGGTGACCATTTGAGAGATTTGAACTCTTTGCATTGTTTTTGGGTGGATTTTTGTTTTACGCACCGCAAATCCATAATATTTTTCTTCCGAGTCATTTTCTATTAAGTTAAGATTGGCGCTTGGTTGCGTCAAGTCTTCCGCTTTTGGGGTTGGTTGTAAGGGGACAGTACTTGGATTTATTATTTCGTTCCATAATTCTGCTATTTTCTTTATTTCTGTTTGTCTATACTCCTGCATTTTCCCTATTTTTGTTTTTATTGACTCGATCCATTTGCTGCTTGATTTTCTCCCACAGGACGAGAGATGGGGTACAAAAGACTTTATTCTATTCACTGTTGCTTCCCCTCTCTCCACGCGTTGGAGAATAGGATCGTATGGATACACGAGTCTGTCATTTGCTATATCTAATAACACTATTAGATTTTAAAAAATTAGCACAAATTATAGCCTCATATGGGAAATTCTTGCATATTATGAAGTTTGTAGGAAAGATTCTATTATCTTTTGTCACATCTAAGCGTACGGAGCCAATTGCTTCCAGTCTTTGTCGTGTGACGCTAGTTAAACTGGGAATATTGAAATTTTTCCGTCGCTTAATATATACTGGTAGCCTATTAAATGCATTCCAGTTTATTATATTAACTGATGCACCGGAATCTATTAACGCTTTGAAATTAATACTTGCAACACCAAAATTATTTAATATAGGTAATATGTCATTATTATCACTTAAGGAAAGTACAACTACCGGAAGGGACCTATAAGAAATACTGGCCTCCAGGGTCCCGGTTAATTATCTTGGGGGCCTAATTCGTTTCCCTGTGTACTTATTTGATAGGTTGGCGTTTGACATTGGGGTTCGGTGGGAACTTCCCTAGCAAGTTGATTGACATTTGATTGTCTTGGTTGCCAAGTATTGTTGCGTGGGTTGGAATTTCTTGTGCCGACGGCTCGCGGCATTTGTTCATTTTGTATTGACGAAAAAATTCTTTCATTTCCTGAAAAATTTCTTTCATTTCCCGTCGGGAAAAAACATCCTCTGTTATCGCTCGTATTCCTGTTAAATCTAGTCGGATACACTGTCCGTGATTTAAATTGGTACATGTTTTGTCGCGTATTTGGGTTGGGGAACTGATAATTATTTTGTTGGTTGGGGGAAGGATTTGAATACGCAAATCCTTGTTGGTAGGGGTTGCGGAACGATGGGAGGCGTGGGGGGTTATTTCTATAACTTCCTGACCCATTGGTATTTGAGTTTGTTCTCCCGAACAAACGGTTATTAAAACTGGGGGTTGCTGGTGTATAATTGTTTCTAGTACGGCATTCCCTGGCAATATGTCCTTGTTTATTACATGCATGGCCTATAATTGGGGGGTTGTTTACGTAGTTTGCCGTATTCGTGGGTACGAAACGTACAATTCTTTGCCTGGTAGAGGTTGGGGACCTATTTTGGTTCAGTTTTGGTGAATTGTCTCTTGAGAAAAATGCGGGTGAGATCCCTCGTGATCGTCCCGGAGTTGATTCTCCGACATTATTTATTCTTGACTTATTGTGATTTGCCACAATCGAGTCAATTTCAATCATTCTTTCTACTTCCTGAACTGCCAGCTCTAATGTTTGAATATTTTTTTTATATTAACATTGGGTACAGTTTGGGGCTTAATCCTTGCAAGAAAGCATTTAGTACAATTTTATCATATAAGGAACCGGATTCTTTCCCACATTTAGCCTCAATGGATACCATTACTTTGTGTAGATATTCCCTAACATTTTGGGTTTCATCGAAACATACAGTTCCGTGCTTTAATTTGTGTGTTGAACTGGTTTCAACAAATCTTTCTCAGAACGCTTTTAGCAATTTTTCTATTGAGTTTATTTGAAGGTTGTTATCTTCCCCTATTGTATTTTCTATTTGTTTTAGGAATGTTAATGCTTGCCCCTTAAGTCTCATTAATAACATGCCTACTAATGATTTTAAGTCAGTTTTAGTTACTTCTACAAATTGGTTTAATTGGATACTAAATTCATCTACGTCTGAATCTTCGTTATATGAGGGAAGGGATTTTGAAATTTCCACTGTTTTGGCAATAAGTTTTTGCTTTAACAATTGTTCGTTTGGATCTAACGACATATTGTTTTGTTTTTTTTTCAAAATAAATTAAAATTCGGCACTGGTTTTATAATTTTTTTGATATAACTCAAATTTGACGCTTCTAAATTATATTTTTGTTACTATTTTAAGGGGACTTAGGCCTAACAAAATATCGCACTTTAAATATTGCACAAAATATTGCACTTTTTTTGCGTACTATTTCTCAATAATTTTTGTTGTTGAAAATTTTGTCCTTGTGTTTTGCTCCTTTAAACGGACCGCGCCAATTCTAATGGGGGGGGGGTTCAATAATTAAAAAAGTTTTGTTCTTATTTTCTTTATTTGATTCCTTATGTGGGAATTTTCAATCCTCGAGTTTCTCTGGGGCTTTTCAATTAAACTCTTGGTTGGCGGTTCGCCAGTAGCATACCAGAGTAGAGGGGGAACTTCGTCTGTGGGGAGCTTAAATTAGCGGTTCAAATGGGGAGCATATTTTAGTGGCCATACTGAGTCGAAATCAGATTGCAAGGATTCAGGTTCCCTTGAGAGCGATTGGAGCCATAAGGACAAACTATCTTGAGAAATACTAACATAAAGAGAATAAAATAAGAAAATAATGTATTTATTTTTACTCACATGATCGGTACAGAGCTTGACGGGAGTATCAAAAACACTTCGAAATCAAAGACACTAAGATAAAGCTGTTGACTGAGCAATACAGGTAACAGTTAATTCACTAATAATAAATGATTTCAGAAGTTCATTATAACTGCAAATAGACTCACATAAGACTGTTTCTAAACTCACATAAAACTGATCATAGCTTCATAATAGACTGATAATTGACTTCCAATAGACTAACTCCAACTTGCTAAGTTCGAAGGTACTATACTCTGAGATTTTGCCGAAGGTTACATTCAGGTGTTACTAAAGAGCACATTACACTGATTCTATTGGTTTAGATTTTATGTCCCCTATTACTATTGGACAGTGATTTACCTATCAGCTAGTCGATTTTAACTAACTTTTGATACGATTTATGACTTTTTAAAACTTCACTTTGGAATTCTTCTTAGCGGAATAAAGTTTTTACCTTATAATTAGAGCGGACTATATTGTTCTACATTGTATCTCAAGAAACTATTTTTTAAAGTTTTTACCTTGTAATTACAGCGGAATACATAGTTCTACTTTTGTATCTCGTGTGACCGTTTTTTGTATAATAATTTCTACCTTCTCTTGATCGTTTGGAAATTCAAACTCAAGGTTTAAAGTACATTGTTGGTTGCCTGTCATGTACAATTGGTCACGCTAATTATTTATTGCTAATACATTTTTCGTGGGAACGATTTATTCATAGGGTTACAATTGTGATACAATTGTTTCGGTACTTTTTAAATTTGACAATTAAGTGTTACTTGATCTGTGGGTTATTTGAATTTTCGGGTTCGTATTTTGGGCGATTCTATTTCACTTGTAGATTTTGGGGTCTTGAAAATTGATTCCATTACACATCTACATCGGAAACTCCCACGTATTCTGGTATTATTTTTGTAATTTAGAGTACCGTTATTAGGGAAGTCATTCTGCTCTCCCCTCTGGTAAAGTCCTTTTGTTTTTAATCTACAACTTTGTTTAGTCTCCTCGATCCAGTTTTTCCTTCTGCCACCAGATGTAGTAAAGTGGTGTTACTCTGGCCCCTAGAGGGGGTACGAGGTTCGGTCTTAAGGTAATTAGTACTAGGGTAGCATTCCGCCTAGGGGTTGCCTGACTAATTGTACTAGTCGTGCCTACTGGGCATCGATGCTAAGTATAAATAATGTTATAGAGAGATTTGGTATAAATAAGGTTACTTTTATTGAACTCAACATATAACGGTACAATGGTCTGGCTATATAACCGTGGTACTGGGACCATAAAAAGAACACAAAGATATTATTACAAGTTACAAGACATTGAAGACACTTACGGTATTCCAAATCAATGCTAAGCAAAAAAGACCAGAGGCTACCCGAAAATTTCTAGATAAAAGTTTCTAGATACAATAAAATGTATGTGCATCCCACAACATAAAAAGGACACAAAGATATTGCTAAAACCTATAAGAAATTAAAGGCACTTACGATATTTCAACTCCATCCTAGGCAAAAAGGACCAGAGGCCACCCGAGACTTATTAGATGAAAAGCCACTAGATACAATAAAATGTATTTTCTATAAACCAAGTCTTCCAGCCCCCCCCCCCCAATTTTTTGGCATTCGATAAAATTTTCCCCTTCGCTTGACTCCTAGATTGTGTTTTATGACATATGCAAGTAGTACTCTGTTTGACAAAAAGCTACCAAAGGAAGTGAAAAAGCTGACAATACCTGTCAAGGAGAATTCTCGTTGGAAGATGAGCCTTAAGCTCCTACAAGTAGTTTCTTTCGGTTTACCTGTGTTTATGAGTTTTCAAACTACTTCTTTCTGTATAGATGCGTTAATTAACTTTTTTCATTATATTTCATATTAACTGGCCACTTTGAGAGGTTTACAAGTCGTAAAAGAATTAGTTCCTAAAATTTCAAAATGAACATATTATAGATAAAATATGGACATAATCTGGGTAAAAAATGACACATTTTGCGGGCTGCGGGGACATGTTAATGGATCTAAAAGCTGGCAACTTGTGGATGAACAGTAAACGCAACCTTGTTACAAATTTAAACTTGACAATAAATAGCCTTGTGTTTGTTAATGTTTAAGAGATTCTGAAAATAAAAAAGTAATGGTAAAATTCTACTTTAGTTACTTTTGGCTATCTTGGAAAGGAGTTGGGTTAGGAAAATGAAACTTTCAGGGATGGATGTACATGCTAAGGTTTGTCCCGGGAAGGTACTTTGAAGTACCTACCTCCACTCATCCCCCCCCCTCTATATAATGGTAAATTACTGCACATTACTAGTTGTTTTTAACTCATATTTCATCCTATATTACTATCATAAATATAAATCACTGCTTACCTTACACAACTTCTGCTTTTAACCTTGTTCATTAAAATATATTCCAAAATCCTATTTAAATCCTAAGCCATTTAATTTTCAACCCATGCTGACTTTCTTTATGGTATATGAAACCCGGTTAGTTGTGATGTCACACTTGCCTTATCAGACACCCTTACCCTTAAGGGTAGCAGGCACATACCAAACAACTCTGTTGATAAGACCATTTAAACTGTATTAATTAGGGAAAGGATTTCACAAGAGAGATCAGTAAAAATAACCTAATCCGTTTTAGAGGACAAATTATGTCATAGGAAGATGTTTAGGAAGCATTAATAGATAGAGTGCTAAAAACATCAGAATCGACTTCAGAGGACACGTTATATCACGGGAAGAGGTTTTTAAAATCCCCCTTCCCCCCAAACTCAAAATTTCCAAAATTTTACTTTAGAAGCTTTTAAATATTTCTAAAGCACTAATAGATAGAGCGCTACAAGTTTCAGAATTGACTTCAGAGGACACGTTATATCACGGGAAGAGGGTTTTAAAATCCCCCTTCCCCCCTAACTCAAAATTTTCCAAAATTTTATTTTAAAAGCTTTTT
>JAQQPU010000890.1:17289-44225 GCA_029168905.1 Artemia sp. Kazakhstan ARC1039
TATATATCCAAAACACTAAGCTATGTTATTATCCAACTAGGTAGATATTCTGTATATTGCATAGACAGTCAAATATTCAGCTAGGTAGGTAAAGGTGTAAGAGTCTTAAAAATGTTAATATCTGTCTAGCATGATATTTTATCTTGATACTAAGTGTAGTTGGATATTATTTTTACATTCTATAGAATGTAATTTTTTTTAAGAATATCCATTGGGCACCTTCCCCCCCCCCCTATATATGCCAATTCAGGGTATATATTTCTACATTAGGGGGGGGGGGGTTGGCAAATTTTATTTCTGATGTAAATGGGAGGTAAGTTTAAACTTTACCCCCCCCCCTAATGTAGAAATATATACCCTGAATTGGCATATATAGGGGGGGGCTAAAATTCATTTCCAATAGAAATGATTATTTTATTTGTAATCAGCATTAAAAAAAAGGCATTTTAAAAAAGGCATCCGGATATAAAAAGGCTATTCACTTTAGTTGTTACTCAATAATATGATTTGGTATATATTTATCCCATTTTGTTCAACAAAGTTGATTTTCACACAGAAATTATGATTTTGAGGGGGAAACTCCCCCCACAGCCCTCAGGACAAGGGTTGTAAGTTAGGCCCTGGGGACATAGGCTATAAGGTTTTTATAGAAAGTAGGCTATTGTTGTAGAAACTTCAAACAGGGCTCTTTTGATTAGAAATTCAAAGGGCTAGTGGCCTCATTAATAGTTGATAATGATTAGAGGGCAACTAGCCTAACCCCCTTTTCATGCCCACCATTTCCTGAAACACATTCAATCAAAACTTTGAAATAGACATTTTGTTCAGCAAAGTTGAAAGATCTGAAAATTATGTTTTTGAGGAGGACACTTTGAGGAGGTTTTAAGTTATGCCTTGGGGCAAATAAAGTTTTTATAGAAAGCATTGTCATAGAAACAGTAAAATTCTACTTTAGCTACTTTTGGCTATTTTAGAAAGACGTTAGGTTAGGAAAACAAAATGGTAAATTTTTACCAAATCATATTATTGACTTACAAATAAAGTGAATATACCACTCAATGCCTTTTTTTATGCTCTTTACAAATATAATAATTATTTTTGTCTGAAATGAATTTTAGCCCCCACCCCTATATGTATAGGGGGATGAGGGGAAAGTTTAATTAGGGGGGTGGGGGGAAAGTTTAATCTTACCTCCCATTTATATCAGAAATAAAATTTACCCCCACCCCCCTAATGTGCAAATATATACCCTGAATTGGTATAAATATGGGTGGGGGTAAAATTCATTTCCAACAAAAATGATTATTATATTTGGAAAGAGCATAAAAAAGGCATCAAGTGGTATGTTTACTTTATTCATAAGTCAATAATATGATCTGGTAAAAATTTACCAATGAAACTTTCAGGGATGGGTTGACAGGCTAAAATATGTCCCAGGAAGGTATTTTGAAGTACCTATATCCACTCCTCTCTCTAGAGGGTCATGAAATTTGCCTACATGACATGTCTGTACCTATTGAAATTTTGACAAAACAATACTTTACCTTAATTTTCAGTTTCTTTTTCTCTGGCTTTATTTCTGAAAAAGTAATTCCTATTGTTTGAGCAGAATGTTAAACCATACTGTATCAATGTTGTTTTTTTTTCAAAATTTAGGAAAGGTATTTACATATCTTTAAAACCTTATAAATTGGGATTGACCAAAGTTGTAAAGCTGAAACAATTTTGTTGTACTTCATCTAAGCAGAAGATCTATTTTGCAAGGTTTCACTTTTATAAAACACAGATTTCTAAAGGTCATCTAAGCTCAGAACCCTCTAGAGGGAAAAGGAGTGGAGGTAGGTACTTCAAAATACCTTCCCATGACATACTTTAGCCTGTAGACCCATCCCTGAAAGTTTATTTTCCTAACCTAACCCCTAAGATAGGCAAAAGTAGCTAAAGTAGAATTTTACCATAGAAACTTCAAAAAGGGCTCATTCAATGGGGGATGCAAAGGGCTAGAGGCCTCTTTAATAGTTGAAAGTAATTGGAGGGCAACTAACCCTCCTCTCACATGCACCATTTCTCCAAAAAAAATCCAATCAAAATTTTGAGATAGACATTTTGATGAACATAGTTGAAAGGTCCAGAAATTATGTCTTTGAGGATGACACTCCCCCCACAGCCCTCAGGGCAAGGGTTGTAAGTTATATTCTGGGGGTATATAAGGTTTTTAAAGAAGGCATTGTTGTAAAAACTTCAAAAAGGGCTCACTAAATTAGAAATTGAAAGGGCCAGTGACCTTTTTAATAGTTGAAAGTAATTGGAGGGCAACTAACCCCCCTCTCACACCCAACATTTCTCCAAACACATGCAATCAAAATTTTGAGATATCTATTTTGTTCAATGTAGTTAAAAGTTCTGGAAATTAGGTCTTTGAGGATGATAACCCCCTCAGAGTCCTCAGGGCAAGGGTTGTAAGTTATGCCCTGGGGGCATATAAGGTTTTTGTAGAAACTTCAAAAAGGGCTCATTCAATTGGAAATTGAAAGGACTAATGCCCTTTTTAATAGTCAAAAGTGATTGGAGGGCAACTAAGCCTCTCTCATCCCCACCATTTTCCCAAACATGCCCAATCAAAATTTTTAGATAGCCATTTTGTTCAACATGTTGAAAGTTCTGGAAATTAGGTCTTTGAGGATGACAACAACAACCCCCCCCCCAGCCTTCAAGGCAATGGTTGGGTTATGCCATGGGGGCATATAAGGTTTTTCATAGAAAATGTTTTTGTAGAAACTTCAAAAAGGGCTCATTCAATTGGAAATTGAAAGGGCTTCTGCCCTTTTTAATAGGCTAGTCAAAACTGATTGGAGGGTAACTAACCACCCTCTCATGTCAACCATTTCCCCAAACACATTCAATAAAAATTTTGAGATAGCCATTTTGTGAACTCAAGTATAAATCATGTCTTGAGAAGGTGTTTTGAAGCATCTGTTTGTAATCATAGGCAGCACTATTGTGCTGCCTAAGTAAAGAACAATTTTGGCGCAATGTATTATTACCTAATTTTAAAATGAATTTGAAATGCTCTATAGCCTAATACTTTCTAGGCTTATAGGTCTGTCATCCCTTAAGGCATATCAAAGAATTTTGACCCCACACCCCCAGTGTCCAATATATACCCTAAATTGTATATAGCCTGTGTTAGGAAATTTTTTAAAATTTTAGTTCAGATACTTTTCAGTAGCTAAACTGTACCAATGAAAATAGTCATTCATAAAAGTTCAGAACAGCTGCTCTTCAGAAGGAGACATGCTAGAACAAAAAGAGAGACACTTCTGTATTGCTAAATTAAATGTCCATTTATAGTTTGGTTCATTGTTATAATCCTCAGCCCCCCCCCCCCTAACAGTCTTGTGTACAGGGCTGGATTTAAAGCTTTGATGCTTCTGGGCCCAAGTGTTTTTGCTGCTCTGTTTTGTGAGACTTTTGGGGAAATCCCCAAAAGTTCAAGGATAGTGGAACCACTGAACAGAACAAAACTGATGCACTAAAAATAATGAAAGAGACAGGTGATACCAAACTCTTGACTGCCATTCTTGGGAGACATCTGACAGTTTGTAAGTGGCCATGGAATGCCTGTCTTGTTTTAAAATACATTTTAAAACAAGTCCTTAAAGACAATACATTTTCTCTTATTTTTGGCAATAGAAAAGCATTAAAGAGGAGAGCACTAGAGAGAGAGAGGGGCTGGGGATGATTTATCAAAAACGTGGGCAAAACCATAAAAAATAAACATAAAATTAGCAATCTAAAAATACCTCTTTTTGCTGTAGCATGCCTCCTTCTTGAGAGCTGCTATTCTAGACCTTTACTGAGTCATTTATAGAAAATTTATTGTAGGGATACCTTAAGGTATGTATTTGATCATTAGGGGTGAGAGGTAAAGTTTATCAGCACATGTTAAGAAATAACATTAGTATGTATTTTTAGAGTGTTTTAAAGTCAGCATAGTTTCCAGAATATATGGTGTTTCCTTATAGAGAGTAGAAGTGTAGCACTGATACCATAATTATTTTTATATCTTAGGGTTAGAAAATTGCATGTGCCTAGGCTAAACAACTATTGTTAACCTCACAAAAAGTAAGCTAGTCCTCTTTGACTTTAAGTTTTGGAAAGCTAACATTCTTGTGTATGCCTTGTTCTGAAGGAAAACTGTAGCAATACTGTTCAATTTTCCGATCAACACTTTTTCCAAACAGAATAGTTGGTACCATGGCAAAAGTACCCCTCCCCTCTTCTTCTATTGAGCCAAAAATACTATAATGAAGAAATTCTTACTTTTTAATATGCAGAAAGTTTGATATATTTAGAGTTTTTTTCCATTATTTGGCTGGGTAGACTGCCAATACACCACTAGATACAACCCTTTTTTGATTTTTCAGAAGAAAGCTCAACATATATACAATGATGTCTGCAAGATTATTAATGCTTGGTGGGGTAAAAATGTATGATTCCCATCACATGTAAATATCAACAATAAAAGTGTTTGCTTAACTCTCATCCATCCCTACTTAATGGATAAGTCAATTTTGTGCCTGACAGTTTTTAGATTTTACAGGAAACAGATTTCTCAATCTCTGAAGTTGCAAACTTGCTTCATGTTCAAGATTGTTGTGCAAAGAAAAGAAATAGGAAACTTACACATTGCCATAATTAAAATATCCCCAATGGTTTATATGCTTGTGCTGCTTACAATCCTTAGAAAGGACAGGAAAATATGCCTATTGTCTGTGGTGGTAACTCACAAAATTTAGAGAGGGGGGGGCAATTTTTTTTCCATTTACTGTTGCCAACTCCAAAAAGAGCCATTTTAAATGAAATTTCCAAATCCAGGGGGAGGGCAAAAACCCTTGGGTGAGCCAATGTGCCCTACCCCCCTGCCCATATGACACCACTGCTTGTGTCTTTCACACTCAACATTCTGTGTCATGAGGAGCCTGCTGATCAATGTAGTTGACATCCAATTCTTCAAATCTATATTTCACTGCTTTGGCATATGGCATCTTTTGTAAAGATTGTGATGGATGTGAGGTATAAGACTCAACTTGGAAATGGTCTTGCAAATCGTTTTACTTGTCTAAAGAAAAAGGAATAAGTCTTTGGTAAGCTTCCTTCAGATGTACTTCAGAAGCAGAGGTATTTCTACTTCCTGTATTGATATCAAACAATTTGAAGTTGTATTCAAAATTATGCCTCAAACTACATTTAGGGTGTCTGTTAGGACTCAAATAATCTAGGTCCGCATAACAATACTAAGTTGTTTTCTTTTTTTGTTATGTATCTAATACACTCCAAGGTTGTGGAAGTTATGCCAATGCTTGTGATCATTTATGACATTTACAATAAATTGAAGTGATTTTTTTTTTTGGCTAAAAAGTGGACAGTGCAGAATAGAATTCCTCAATCATAAACACTAGCATGTTCTTTGCAGCTTGCTCAAGCTTACATTGTATTTCGCTCTTGCCTAATTTGTCTCCAGAAAAATGTGCTGTACTCCAGAAATTGAGTCATGGATAAATATACTTACATAATGATTACAAACTGATTGCTAAACTAACTGATACAGTTGGTCATAATATAGAATTTCCTCAGATTCCTTGTTTTCTTTTTGTAGTTGATCAGAAGCATACACATTTCATCAGAACTTCTTTTACTGCAATGTTGGTCCTATAGATAACATTCACTTTTCCTTGAGTTGGTCATACATGGTCAGGTTAGAAACTGCCAGTTTGTGTGTATAGAAGATTGGCCTAGCCTCTGACTTTTTCTATGTCAAGCTTTTTATAAGTCAATATTATAAAGCTTGCAGACTCAAAGCCTTCTTGCTGCTGGCATAATTTTTTTTCAAACTGTTCATGGTGGTTATGAACTGTAAGTAAGGAGCGACCTGGCTCAATAGTAACTGAAACTCTAAAAAAACGGAATTTTTATACCGTAGATACATCAAAAGAATCGAATTTTCATGCTGATTTCAAATATGTAAGTTTCATCAAGTTTAGTGTTACCCATCAAAAGTTATAAGCATGAGAAAATTTGCCTTATTTTCGAAAAAAGGGGGAAAGGTCACCTAAAAATCATAGAACCTTAATGAAAATCACACCATCAGATTTAGCATATCAGAGAACCCTACTGTAGAGGTTTCAAGCTCATCTGCAAAAATGTGGATTTTTGTATTTTTTGTCAGAAAAAAGATCATGGATGTGTCTTTATTTGTCAAACTTCTCAGGCTTGTAAATTATGTCGAACTTAAAACAAACAGAAATTACAATCAAACAGTTAGTGGTAACAAACTATAAGTAAGGAACAACCCGGCTCAATAGTAACCAAAACTCTAAAAAACGGAATTTTGATACCAATAGATACATCAAAAGAATCGGATTTTTATGCTGATTTCAAATTTGCAAGTTTCATCAAGTTTAATCTTACCCATCAAAAGGTAAAAGCCTGGGAAAATTTGCCTTATTTTCGAAAAAGCAAGGAAACATCTCCTAAAAGTCATAGAACCTTAATGAAAATCACACCATCAGATTTAGCATATCAGAGAACCCTCATGTAGAGGTTTCAAGCTCGTCTGCAAAAATGTGGAATTTTGTATGTTTTGCTAGAAGAAGAGTGTTTTATTTGTGTTTTTTTTTGTTTTTTGTTCCCAGGGGTGATTGTATCAACCAAGTGGTCCTAGAATATCGCAAGTGGGCTCATTTGAACGAAAATTCAAAGTTCTAGTGCCATTTTTAAATGACTGAAAAATTGAAGGGAAACTAGGCCCCCTCCCATGCTCATTTTTCCCCACGGTCACCTGATCAAAATTTTGAGTTAGCCATTTTGTTTAGCATAGTCGAAAAATCTAATAACTATGTCTTTGAGGATGACTTGATCCCTAACAGTCCCCAGGGGAAGGGCTGAAAGTTATGAACTGTGTCCATTGTTTACATATAGTATTGGTTATTGGGAAGTATACAGACGTTTTCAGGGGGGATTTTTTTCTGGTGGGGGGATAGGGGGGAGGGAGTTACGTGGGAGGATCTTTTGGTGGATGAATTTTTCATGGGGGAAGGGAATTTTCCATGAAGGGGGTGCTAGATTTCCCAGCATTATATAAAAAACGATCAGAAATTAAATAAAAAAAACAAGTTTTTTCAACTGAAAGTAAGGAGCAACATCAAAGCTTAAAACAAACAGAAATTATTATGTATATGAGGGGGTACGCCCCCTTGTCGTTATCTCGCTCTTTACACTAAAGTTTGTTAAGTACTTTCAAAAGAGCTATTTATTTTAATTAAACAACCTTTGTGATTAAGGGGTCATTCTTAAAGATCTGGAACAAAAGTCAAACCTTGGCGCAAAGAGAAAGGTATTGACAAGGGTGCAAACCCCCTCATATACAAAATAATTTCTTTTTGTTTTAAGTTTTGATGTTGCTCCTTACTTTTAGTTGAAAAAACTCTTTTTTTAATTTAATCTCTGTAAGATGTCCATTATAATTTCCCTTTTCTCTGTCTTTTCTGTGGGCAATAATAGCTTCTATCTGATGCAAACTGCACACTTGTCTTTCTTGAGAACATGGAACGATCTGTTCATTGGTTTAAATACTTTCATGCAAACCTTCCTTTATATTGGTTTACTTAGGTTTACTTTACCTATCTCTTCCAAACTCATATTAACATCCTAAAGTTCTTTATTCTTCCTACTCTACCAAAAACTTTATATATTTTGTGTTTTATATTAGCCTAAACAGCTAGTTTTGCATAATCTGGCAAACAGACAGAGGTAAAATCAGTCAGTTTGTTTGCATTAGTTTTGTTTAGATATAGAGTGCATAGGCTGCAAAGAAATATTTTTTGTTTGATTTAAATTTCACTTTTGCTCTACATCCATCAGAAAAACTTTATGTTAAATTAAGTTTTGCTCATGTTCAGTTTTTTTTTAAAGAAAATTATTTGAGAATTGAAGGAAAAACCTGGATATCACTATTTGTAATAGCTTAAGAGAATTATGAGTGAACAACGCAAAATTAATTTCTGTACAAAAAGCTGGGTTATTAAAACCTTTTAATTGTAATATTTTGTTTAAAGCTTGCATGGGAGAAAAAATTATAGGTTTTCTTCTGCAGCCCAATTCTTAACTAACAAATTTTGCTGTCCCTTTCTGTTACCCTTGGGAAACCAAAGTGTTTGTTAGCAAAAAAAGTTCCTAAAGTTCCCAGATACATATCAAGCAGGCTTGAAACGCAATAAAAAGAGAAATATAACCTTAAGAAGAAAAGAAAAAAATAGCATAGCCAATTAAGCTTGCTTCTCTCGGAAGAATTTTTGAAGAGACCAGCAAAGTGATTTTCTAAGTAAGTAATATTAAAACTAAGTAAAACTAAAGTGTATAAGAACATTCAGCCTGTCTTTTGAATTTGAGCCTCTCCCCTTCCCTTCAAACCCACCCTCCACACACCAAAGAAGTTGGCAAGATATTTTAGACATAAATATAGTCAGAAATATAATTGAAAATCAAATTATAAATCAATTGGGAACATCCCTACTACAGTAGTAAACTCAGATGTGACTATTTGTTGCTTCAAATGAATGTTTGTTCTGAAATAGTCTTTCTCACTAACCTCTTAATTATCCATGGCTGTTCTGTAGCTTTGACTATCAAATGAACTAATTGTCAAATGGTTCAAGATTTAACATATAAAGTTTGGCATTTTTAAAATTGTTGTTATTCCTCTGCCCCAAAATAAAATTGTTTTTGCAGAAGACAGAAAGTTATCCAATCTGGACAACTTTGCAAAATTAATTGCAGAATTTTGGTGCACATCTGGATTGAGACATGCTTGCAATTTAGGAGAAGATTCTTTCTTCTTCAATCTTTTCATGGGCTGCATGGGTGTCATCTAGCAGACTTCCTTTTAGCTCTTTGTCTGGAGGTTCTCTAATTTGGTTGGCTACATAGCCATTGTTGATTGGGATGTAGATGCCTTTCTCATCTTTGAGGCCAAGTTTCTGGGTGATAATTAGTTTTACATCTGGCTGAAGAGTCCTTGTACATCTGATGGAATTTTCAAATCTTGAATTCTTAGCTGTGTTTCTTGTAATGTGAGGTCAGATTGGGTGAAAAACATCCAACCTCAACGTTTCCTTCAAAACCTTATACAAAGATGATGTAAGTGACAAACTGTTACAAAACCTAACCAACCTAAAGGTTTTTACCACTTAACAACCAGGCAAGACAGGGTTTTGACATACGTCTTTTCAACAGTTTTTGTTGAGGATACTCCATTTTATTTCTGTACTTTCAACCAGAGAATGTGAAAGAAGCAAAATAATTGTGACAGATATGGCTTCTATCAATTTTTGAAGAAAACAACTTACAATTATTAGTTGCAGAGTGTTAGGATACATGTCTTACTATTAATATTCGGAACCATGTTTAATGATAGTACAACTTTTTCTTTGTGCCAATTGATTAACATCTGCTGTAAAATGATAAAGTAGAAAGGAGTCATGGAATTAAAAAATACAGCTTGGATGTATAGGGTGGAATGTATGGTTCTAGGTGTGTATCCCCCTGTAAAATACCCCCCCCCCCATTCGAAGATTTGCCCCGCTCTCACGGAAAATAGGGTGTTCCAACTTTGAGAATTTTGTAAAGTGAGAGGTATTCCTCTCAGGAAACACCATCTTATTGGTCCCCATTTGGGGGTGATCATACCTCCACAAGGACAAAACCGTGGGTAGTGTGGTAGGCAGAGTTCGTATCTACTCAAGATGTTGCTAAAACTACTTTAATTAACAAATAAACAATATACAACACTAATACATACTCGCAAACAGTCTTGCTCTTTCTAGTTAGTATGTCCTCCTGAAATTGTGGAAAATCCAAGCTATATTCAACTTGCACTGGCTGGCACAGTTGATTTAGAGTTGGCTGCTGCACTCTCAAACTCGCTGTCTATAGTTGGCTAGTGGAGGTTACTTGAATTCTGACGGCAGTTGATGTGGAGTTTATTGGTAAACTCTCCCAGCTCACTGTATATGATAGGAAGGTGGAGGCTATTTGAACTTTCCAACAGTTAGTCACAGTTGGGTCTAAAGTCGAACTGTCGACGAGTTGTGTTTTTTGCCTCCTCTTCTCTTCCAAGTCCCAAGTATAGGCATTCTGGCTACCTGACCCCCAAAGTAGCCCCTCATTGGCTGGCATATCATGGTCACAGTCAACTTCTACCTGGAAGAGAAAGGAAGGCAGAAACAGGGAAAATACAACCTTAACGTAATAAAACACTAAATACCAAAATACACTGGTATCTAACTTGTCTAGGCCTTGTAACCAGGGCTGTCACATATGGGGTGGACTCTCCCCCCCCCCCCCATTGTTTTTTGTCACTCGGTAAAAAAAATAAGTCGATAAAACGTGGCGCGAAGCGCCACGATTTTTCCCACGCCGCTAAAGTTCTTTGTTCAGTTCAATAAAGACCACAAGAGTACTGACATGTCATCTACAGAAATTTTGAACTTGGTCGGTAAACGCAGCAGTTTTACTGACTCCTGCCATGATTTTATCAATGATGCCACAATTTTCCATTTGGTTAAATAAACAGCATTAAAATACTGACATGATATGTACCGAAATCTAAATCTCGGTTGGCAAATGCAGCAGTTTTACCGACTTGTGCAGTAATTTTACATATTGTATTCGAAACGGACTTTATACTAATTATTGACAAAAAAAAAACAGTCAGTAAAAATGACCAGCCAGTCAGTAAAATCTCTAGCTCCCCACCCCCTCCCAAAAATTTTGGCTAGTAATGACACTTTAGTAACAATCTTTACAATTTTATTGTAAAGATTGGAAAGGGAAAAATAGGAATTTACACAATATAAGTATCTTAAAAACTTAAAAAAAAAACACAAATCCATTTTTGTTGAAAAGACTTTGAATTTGAACTTCTACAATTTTTGGCAGTAGTGGGCACAAAATTGAAAAAAAAGAAGAAGGAAAATAATTGTAGGCAAAAATAAAAATTACAATAGATAACCAAGTCAAACTCAAAACGAGCCGAAATTAACCTGAGTAGGGCTCAACCCTATGCTTTCCGAAGGCCAGAACATAATTTGCACTTTGTTAAAAAAAGAAAAATATAACCATGGATTGTCAGTTTAAAATACATATTAAGGAGAAGTGGGTACGTTGGGACAAGGGTACATTGAGACATTTGTGCTTTCGACAAAAAATACGGGATAAAACAAAGTTGTCTAGGCGCATTGTGTTTGCCATCTATAGCTAAAACCATGGACAAAAAATGGTGGCTCCTAGATGATAGTTTTTTCAAAGTATTGAGGTGAGAAGTTTTTCTGTGTATTTTGAAAAAAAAATTAAGTGTGCAAGATTTTGAAGTTATTTAAGGTAAGCTCAGTTGGGGAAAAGAATTAATTCAGTTGGAATTGATCAATTTCTTGGCTTTCTATTGGTATATTCTTCAATTTAACCGCTTGCCATCTACTGGTAGAGAAGCAATTTTTTTCTAGAACAGTGCCTATAGGGTACTCTGGGACATTTGGTTCAGGGTACCTTAGGACACGTCAAGTGCATTGTTTCCCAGGGTATCCAAATGCTTACGAGCTGCTAGTAATCCTTAAGGAGTGGGAAGGGGGGATGCTAAATGTATTTAGGAGCTTAAGGAGGGCAATAGACACATTGGCTCTATGGATGATGTATTTAATGTGGATATCCCACTTTAAATTTTAAAAAATTTTGACACCAAGTAGTTTAAATGAGGACACAGAAATTTCAGGAGGGATAGGATTAAGAAAACAGGCAAGGATTTGAGGAAACAAATCGGCATTATCCTGGATTTGGAGGGGTTTACTGTCATGTCTAAGTCCAAGGCCTCATCTTCAATTTCATTGAGAATACTCATAGGGTTGCTTATTAAATTTCTGAAGTAAGTTTCAGCAACGATTAGGTCATCAACAAATTTCCATTGGTCAGGAAATTCCTTTGCGAGGCTGTTAATCATGACTTAAAAAAGGAGGGTACCCCCCCCCCCTCTTTTTTTACCACTTTTTATCTTTTTAACTCTTTTATTGACTTTGTACAGTTAAGTTATTGCCACTTTTTAGTGTCCCTTTTAATTTATATATATTTATATCTTGTTTTTTTTTATATTTATTTGCTTACTCCCCCCCTCCTTTTTAATGTCTCTTTTAATTTTTATTCTGATTTGTATTTGTTTAAGTTTAGTTTGACTAGTTTTTATCTTTTTAACTTTTGAATTGACTTTTTACAGTTTAATTATTGACTCATAAATGATTGTTCATTATGGTTTTTCTTTTTTGTTGTTATTTTTAATTTATTTTTTCCAGTTTTAGTGCAGCCATTTGATTTGTCGACTCCAAAGTCCGAATTTGGCCCTTTGTCGGCTTGTGATAGAGATGTTTTTGAAATAAATATCTTATCTATCTGGCTGGGGTCAAACCTGACTTACTTCTTACATAAGCTGAACTCAAAATTATTTAAACTACAGTAAAACCGAACTGTACACACAATGTGTCATTCTTCTCTTTTTTATATTGTCAACTCTTAACTTTTTCAGGATGCCAAAAATCAGGAAGACCAACGCATCATTGTATGCTTAGGGGGCCAAACATATGAAGCATGCAATTTATGCTCATCTAGATGGGATGCCACTCCGAGTGGCTGCAGAAGTTTATTACATAAAAAATATCCTCACTCAGCAGATATGCTAAAGTATATTGTGATGCGACAGACAAAGAAAAAATGCAATTTTCTTGCACCCCTGGCTATGACAACAGAAGAGTATTTTTAAGTGAACAAGAGACATATCTTGAGTAATATATACTGCAGGCTGCAAGAATGCACTATGGTCTTATTAGAAAGAAAGCAAATAGAACTTGCATGGCAAATGGCTAAGAGGAATTATGTTACATACCCTGCAAAATGGGATGAAGATGAAGTTGCTGGTGAAGGCTGGTTAAAAGGTTTTCTTCAAAGACATCCCTCTATCTCACTGCATTGACCAGAGCCTACCAGCATTCATAGAAATCTAGGGTTCAATCGCCAGGCTATTGATATATTTTGCAACAACCTTTGTGAGCTGTACTTGAAGTTCAATTTTCCTTCTTGTTGTATTTTCAACATTGATGAAACAGGGCTCACAAATGTCCAAACAAAGTGCTGAGTTCCAGGGGTGCCAAACAACTTGGCAGGGCTACTTCACAAGAAAGGGGGAAGCTGGTAACAATGGTTGGAACAGTGAGAGCTATGGGCAGATTCATTCCATCTTTCTTGATCTTCCTGCTGGCTTGTTTTGTTCTCAGGCTTCTTGATGGAGCTCCTCCCGGAACTACTGCTGTTGCAAGTGGTAAGCCTGGTAATACCTGGATGACAAAGGACTTGTTCAAGCAGTACTTAGAGCATTTCACTTCTCATGTGCGTCCATCTGCTATTGAACCTGTCTTACTTCTGATGGATAACCATGAGAGTCACACAAGTTATGATGCAGTGTTGTACGCTAAAGGAGTAGGAGTACATCTACTTACCTTTCCACCAAATGCATCTTCAGAACTGCATCCTCTTCATTTTTCAGTGTATGGCCCTCTAAAAACTTACTGGTGTCAAGCAATTGAGAAGTCGCTGAAATCTCACCCTGGCAGAGCAGTGACTGAGTACAAAATAAGTCAGTTACTTGGAAAATCTTTCCCAAAAGCACTCACTCCCGCAAACATTGTCAGTGGGTTTTCAAAGCCTGGTAGCTTCCCTTTTGACACTGATGTCTGGCAAGAGTGATTTTCTCCCAGCTCTGCAGACTCCAAGTAGAGCACCTCCTCCTACACCAGGGGAATAGTTGATTGCGTGTGAGGATGTTTTGCCAGAGACTGATGGAGTTGTGGGTGACTTGCCTCGCCAGTTTCGAAATTTATCCAGGTTCCTGCTTGTTCAACCAGTAGATGTAGCTCCATTACCAAAGAGAGAAGCTGCAAATCGGAAGGGAGGTAGAAAATCTGTTCAGTCAAAGGTACTTACATCTACACCAGTGAAAGATGCTGTTCATGTTGCAGAAACTGAGAGGAGACAGAAAAAAAAAGAAATGAGTCAAAATCGAAAGAGAAAAAGCATTGTGCAAGAAGCCAAAGTACCAGCCAAAAGAAAGCCATGACCAAAAAAAGTACTTAACCTCAGTGACAAAAGTGAAGAAGAGCAGGATGTTGTTTGTGATTATAACTTGGAAGACTCTTTTGGATCTGAAGACCTAAGAGTTGCTATGGAGCAAAGCAAAACCAAACAGATGCAAAAAAACCTAGTGATTTTGTTTTGGTAGAGTACAATGGCAAGAAGAGTTCAAAATTTTATGCTGGTGATGTTCTAGAGGAACTAGGGGATGGTTACTTTGTCACCTTCCTGAAAAGGCAACTCCTATCTTGGAAGTTTGTGTTCCCCAGTGAAAGAGATGAGGCCTTTGTGGATGTTGGAGAGGTCAAATTACGTCTTCCAGTTCCTAGGCTCTGTGGTGGGACTCAACGCATTTCAAACATGATTATTTTTAAGATTGATCTATCTACATATGCGGTTGAATGAGAGAAACTGGCAAAATTATGTTGCTGTAGTGCCTACCTTTGTGACTTGAAACTGAGAAGTTTTTAAATGTTTTGTATTTTTCTTAATAACTGGAAAAAAATTGTATTTAGAACTGTGTCCCAGAGTACCATGCAACTGTCCCATTGTACCCAGCTCATAGGTACTAGACAAAATCAGTGCATTCAGAAAATAAACAGGTTCAACCTCTGTTATAAACTTCAAAAAATGAAAAAAAAATATATTAAAATGGTGAAGGATTAGGGTACTCAGAGCCGTTTGATTCAGTAAAATCGAGTCAGAAATGCCTGAGATATACATCTTGAACCTGAATATGTCCCAGGGTGCCCAGTTCTTCCCCTTTTGATATATATTCCTCAGAGTCTTAATACTTCTTTATTTATTAAAGTCAAAAAAGTGTAAACACTTAAAATGTATTTTGTTTTCAGTAAACTGCAAATTATGTTTTGGTCTTGAGAAGGCGTGGGGGTTGCTAGCCCTAGTCAAGTTAATTTTTGTTCATTTTGAGTTTGACGGTTATTTATGGCAATTTCTGTTTGTTTTGAGTTGAATTTATTTATTGATGGTGGTTTGTTGTAGTTTTAAGCTCGGAAAATTATTCGAATGTATTTTTACTTATTTTTGGCTTAATGGAACTCTTTACTTTTCTTTCACAAACGCCGGCCACTGGAATGCATATTTATTCACTGGGAGGGGGGAGGGTAAAGAGAATAAGACTTTAGGAATGAGTTAAGCAAGTATTTATAATTCTTTTAAAAATCCTTTGTTTTTTTTTAATTGTTAAAAATCCCTAGATTGCTTTAATTGCAATTTAAAGAATTTACAAAATTTCTTGTAACCGTTTGCTTATAACGAATAAAGTATCATTTTAAGGTTCCTGTTAAGGCTTAAAATGTAATTTGGAATGGAACAGATTAGTATATTTGGAAAGAGTATAAAAAGATGCACCCAGTGGTGTGTTCAACTTCCACTTGGCTAAGTAATGAAAAAAAAAATTCCAAGCTTGCAAGAAGTTTCTATTCATAAGATTTTTATGCTTCCTTCTATTTTCATCCATGTTTTGTATCATTCAAATTTATTTACTATATTGAAGCAAAAACCATAATAGCATAAGAGTAGTACCGTTTGGTTCCCCAATCAACACTCTTTCAAAATATAATGGTAGCAACTATTACAATTGTACCTCACCTCCATACCCCCCCCCCCAGCAGTAGCTGCAACCTAGTGAAAGACAAACCACAGCCCATAGTAACCAAAAGTATAAGAAAAAACTGGCAAAAAATTGCCATTTTTAGCTGATGCTATTTAAGAAGGATCTAAAAACATGCATAAAAATGGAATGAAATAGGATAATCTGGTTTGTAGGAAGTTTCTGCATGTTATAGAGACAAATCTTATTATTACAGTGTTTCCTTGTAGATTTGTCTACAGCCTTCGGGATAGGGTACCACAAAATGGTAACAATTGCGTTTAGAAAGAGTATTGATCAGAGAATTAAATGACACTACTCTTTTATAACTATGCTGTTTCCTTTTGGAGAGTACAAAGAATGGGACGTTAACTGCATTTTTAGGTCAGTTTTAACTAGTATATTTATCCTACTGTTTCCACTGTTTCACAGTGACAATTCTATTGACCATGTTGAGAATAAAATGCCTATTATTAAAGAGATTTGCAGTAAAAACAGTGGATAGATACGTTGCTTAGGACTTGATTCATACGATATTACCCCTCCCCTTCCACAATAAATTCTACAGTAAAACTAATGTTTTACTGTTTTTACTTACCTATCTCTCCGACTTCTTCTTTTTCAAAATTATATGAAAGCTTTCTTGCTGACTGGCTCAGGGACCAAGTCCATTCCTTCGTTGATCCTAGGCAGTTTGGAAACCTGCATCAACCTCACATTACCTTATCCACCTCGTTGACTCCATGGGGAGACTACTTGAGAGACCAAACACCTGGCTAAATCTAATTTCTGTTGACCTACAAAAGATTTTCGACCTGGTTAACCATAATATCTTGATAGAAAAACTTATTCAAGAATTCCAGGTCAAGACATTTCTAGTCAAGCTCGTTGTCTCACTTCTTTCAAACAGATCACTGGCGGTCAAATATCAAGATTGCTATTCCAGCCACCTTCCTATTCACAATGGTATTCCCCAAGGTACTATTCTTGGCCCCCTCCTGTTTTCCGTCATGATCAACAGCCTTTCAATGTATTACCCTGAGATGTGGAAATTTGTCGACGACCTAACAGTAGTAGAGACGTGTTATAAAAATATTTATAGCAATCCAATGGGTATCCTCCATGACATTGCAGGCGAGGCTTCTTCTCTTGACATGACGGTTTATCCTTGTAAAACCACCATAGTTTCTGTCAGTTTCCTCAAGTCCCCTCCTCTTTTCCTTCATCCTATTCGTCCTGAGATTTCAGCTACTTCCTTTAAACTCCTAGATTTTACCATAACTTCTGATTTGAAGTGGGACACTTTCTCTTCTAAAACTTCTGAATATATTTAGTTGCCCCCCATCTCCCTTACTAAAGGTATATATTACTTTTGTAAGTCCTTTGGTCGAGTACGCTTATCCTGTCTGGCATCTGGGCCTCTCAATTGTAGCAACCAAAAAATCGAAAATATTCAAAAAAGTGCCCTGAGGATTATTTATAAGGAAGGCAAGATCCCATATTCATACCTTCTTAAAACTTCAAAACTTGATACCCTCGAGTCGAGAGGAAAAAAATTGTGCCTCCGTTTCGGGAAGTCAGCACAAATAAACCCACGTACTGATAACCTCTTTCCTAGCTGCCAATCACCTATAAGAAATCGCCACCCCCGTATAGTACCCCAACCCATCCCCATCCTTTCTCCCATACCCTTTTCTACCGTACGTTATAAGAAAAAAGTTTTATTCCCTTTTTTACAAATCAAATCAACCAAAATCGTGACCCGTAAGTTTGCAAAAATTTAAATTGTTTCGTATATATTATTTTTAATTTTTTAAAATTTGGTTATTTTATTTGTTATTCTTCTTATCTTTTTATATTATGACCTATAAAATATTTTATAATTATGACCTATATTTATGACTTCTGTATTTTGTATTTTCTGACTGTTACCTGTTGTGTTTTGTTACAGTGGTAACTGTGTGTTGTTATTTTAATATTTTGTTATTGTATTTTTTTACTGCTAAATGCGAATTTGGCCCACTAGGGTTTGTGATAGTCTTTTTTCCAATAAATCTATCTATCTAATGTCGAAATTTGTTGCAAAAATTTCTCCAAGATTTTAGTAGCAAGCAAAAATATTAATTCCTGTTCGGAAAAACTAATAAAAAGTTTTACAAGTATTCTTTTTATTAACCAATAAAGTAACCACATTAATCAAAGCAAACAGAAATTATTAAAAAAAAAAATTGTTTCCCCAAATTGGATGTTTTTTTAAAGAAAACGTAAGAGCTACATTAAACCAAAGACAAGCAGAAATGAAGTCAGGAAAAAATGATCAAGCGTAAAACAAGCAGACATTGCTGTTATTAAATAAATGACCCCCAAAAACACATAAATTACAATAAATAATCTATTCAAACTTAAAGCAACAGAAATTTCCACAAACAAGAGCTTGACTCACACACCTAAGTATTATGAAGGCCAGAGTGTTATTTGTTTTTTAGTGAAACAAGATATATTTTCGATATCTTTTCTTTTATAACATTAACAATTACGGATACTTCAAGCGAAAGTCAAAAGACAGTTTGCAGACTATCAATATCTCTAGACAACAGCTTGAGTGTTTTTTCTTTTCTTTCTTTTTTTTCATTGAAAACTACTACCTTAGATGTGGTTTTGTAACACCATGGTTTCAGGAAAACTTGATTTACAGGAATATTTATGGAATGAGATACAATTTATAAAATGGAGGTTTCAACAACTAGTGATGTTCTTCATAAGCGATATTATGAGTCATTCTACGAATCATTCAAGATTCTTCGAGTCGAGTTACTTTCAAAGACAACAGATCAATTAGATAAATTGAAGACATTGCTTTATTCTTTACAACTATGCATTACAAAACAGCCTGATGTCTTTATTCCAAAGTTTCAAGATTGTACTTCTTTGAAAACCTTTGTTTATGGTAAGTAAATTTGTAAAATTAGATCTTGAGTTGTTAGGATACCCCTGATTTTTCCTCTACTACATTTAAGTTAAAGACTTTTCAGATCATTAATGATATTGAATAATAAGTGAAGATTGACACTTGTCGATTGAAGTTTAAACCATAAAACACGTTTTACAAAAATAATATGCTCCCAAAGAATTTGCTTTTTATGGCAATTCTAAGTATCTTACTTTTATTTAAGATGCTGCATTAAATGTTAATAACATTAAAAAGCTTACGCAATCTTAGAAAGCTCCTTCCTCTCCCAAAAGGAGAGTTATCTTGATGATAATTACATTTATAGTTCAGCATATCTGTGAACTGTGTAATAGGCGTAATAGAGGTTTCTAGCCCTGTACAACAATTTGAAGTTTATGTTTTCCCAAGAAGGATGGTCATTCAGGTTGCATACTATTTATTTATTTATTTTTTCACCAGGAGCTATTGAATAGAAGTAGTGACCATAGAATGCCAGGAAAGAGACTTTGAACGGAAACAGAACGTTATAGTGCTTCTTTTAAGTAATTAATCTAAAAGATGCCAAAAAATGTGTTTTAGTAAAAGTGAAAAGCAATATTGAAACATAAAACGATCAGAAATAAAGTCATATAATAAAATGAAAGTTAAATTGAACAAAGTTGTCTGAATGAGTACAAGAAAGCTAAAATGAACAAAAATTAAGATTAGACTTTAGTTGCCTTAATAACGTGAAGTCTTGCAGCAACTTGCCAACAAAAGTATTTTGCAGGAGAAAGGCTTTGATTCTTTTTTTTCGCCATTGATTGAATGTCGTAGTTGGCTCGCTTTAAAAAAAATAAAAATGGTACCTCACAAGAATGATTTTTTCTTAAAAAGAAAAGATGACGTTGACGTTGTTAAATGTTGTTAGTTTTAAAATGAAACATGGAAGCAAGATAATGCTCTACTATTTTACCCCAAAACGTAAAACAATCTATGTTGTTATTTCTACAATTGCATCGTCTACAAGTTAAACCTTTCTGCAATCCAAAACGTTTCTGCTCAGTAATTGGTAATGG
The DNA here is from genome assembly GCA_029168905.1 of Artemia sp. Kazakhstan ARC1039. NCBI lineage: Eukaryota > Metazoa > Arthropoda > Branchiopoda > Anostraca > Artemiidae > Artemia > Artemia sp. Kazakhstan ARC1039. The sequence goes on from JAQQPU010000890.1 coordinate 37,136, forward strand.
AGAGGGATGTGAACTTTGAGGGGAGGACTAGTTTGTACCTCAAATCATCCAGGTTTATACCTTTACGTGATTCCAGTTATAACAAGTTGTAATATACCCTCCCTTTCTACTTAGATATAACCCTAAAGAAGGGTTGTTTGATACAATTTGGGGCCCTTATCTTCGGATCTATTTGAGCTTTATCCCCACTTGAACCTCATTTTTTGCGCCCTTTTAATCATTCTGAAGGAAACGGCCATCTAATTTTTTTTTATCTGATACCATGGAAAAGACCTGGGGGTCTGGCTGCCCTCTAGTAACTTCCAAACATTGAAAAGGTCACTAGAACTTTAAATTTCTGTTTGAATGAGCCTTCTCCTATATTTCTAATACCATCTATTTTATGTAAAGTGGCTGGTTACAAAAACACATAAGAGGGACATTGTTCTTTCCTTAGTCAATCAGCGCTACTGTGTTGATTCTGTCGAAGGGGATTGTACCTACCTCCGTACGGTGGCGTATACATCTCTAAGCATATACATGCAGTCCAAACAAAATGACAGCCAGTATAAATCGCTTATGCAGTAATACCTGCGGTTATACAGTATTGCATAATAGCACACAAAAATTTAGAGTGGAGTTCATAGGAGCTGTNTTTTTTTGGGGGGGGGGGGGAGACGGATGTTTTATCTGAACCCTTGAAAATTTGCGTCTATTTGCCCGAATTTTCTCATTTTCTTATGAAACGTCCTTTAGATCGGTATGAAAAGAAGGGTGTTTGACCCCTAAAATCTCTTCATTTGAACAAATATATTTGTACTAGAAGTGCAATACGTGAGTTTAGGGGTGACGAATAAGACAATTTTGTAGTAAAACGGGGGTTTGTTAAATCAAAAAAGGGTGAACAGAAGCGTAACGAATAGAGGGCTGAGGGGGTAGTCCATCATATTAGGATAACTATCCCGTTTTAGAAATGAACAGAAATTAAATATATAAAAATAGTCTTTTAAATGAAATCAAAGAGCGACATCAAATCTTAAAAGGAACAATAATTATGCTATATACGAAGGGGATAGCAGAAAGTCCACCGTAAGAGTCAGCATGATGAAAAGCCCTGTGCAGGAGAGTTACAGTTGCCCACCTGGAACAACAAGGAAAATCACATTTTTCCATGGGAAGCACTCATGTCTCTTTTTTTCTTTCTTTCTTTTCGTCCCAAGGGTGATTGTATTGAACCATTGGTCGTAGAATATCTAAAGTAGGTTCATCTAAAAGAAAACAAAAATGTGTAGCGCCCTTTTTTAAATGACAAAAGAGATTGTACCATAGCAAAGTGCGCCACAAAACATCGGTTTTTGCCAAAAAGGTAAAAATACTGGAGAATGGAGATTCTAAGGTAGCCAATTAATTTTTCGTGGTCTTAACCCATAAATTGGGGGTTTTGAGTTCCTCTGCCTTGAAAAACCACAGCGAAGTGGCAAGTTCATCCATTTTGTGCCTGAAAACATACATTTTTGACCAAGAATGGTTGAAACGCCTGGGAATGCAAATTGTTGATGAGACAATCGATTTCTAGTTGTCTAAAACTACATACGGAAGGTTTTGAGCCCCTTAATTCTGAAAAATGGCTCTAAAATATAACGCAAATGAAACAGTGGGCTCCATGTCTATCTGTAAATTGTCAGCTAATAATAACAGGAATGCTGCAGTGACTAATAAAGTTTTGATCAAACATCATCAGTTGATGGATAACCAATCGATTTGTCAGGGTTTAAAACTCTCAACTAGGAGTTTTTGGGCCAGCATTTCTAATTCTTTTGTTTTTGCTGAGGCTAGCCGGCTACCGCAAGATCTCAGAGGAATGTTTAATCGCTGAGTTAAAAGCAACTGTATTCTTCNACATGCCTCTTATGAATTTGTCTGATTAATTCCATCCCAAAGTGTAATATGGCACCTTCCGAAGTGGAAAGCCTAAGCAGCATGGTAAGGACACCATTATAATCTTTATGTTCTAAAACCCTTTACTGGAGGTTTCTGATTTGAACAATCCCCTCCATTTCTCATTGTAAGCGAAAACTAAAAAACGTATTTTGAAAATAAAAACCGTCTTATGAGAAAATATATTTTATTATTTTGATTTTCATGAAAATAATTGAAAATTTTTATGCGCAAGTTCTTAAAGTTACCAGGGACAATATATCTTCTGGATTCTTTAGTTATTTGACAAAATGGCACATATCTTGTGGAAAAGTTTGAGGAAGGTAGGAAGTAAATCTATATTTATTGTCTTATTCTAACAAAATATCTTATTGACTTCTTTAGTTTCTTTGCCTAAATTAAACAAGAATCTTTTTGTACGGTTCTTTGTATATGTTTGAAAATAGTAAAAATGAGGAAAAATTTACTTAAAAGATCAGTGTTCTTAAGAAAGAAAGAGTGACAAAGGAAACACAAATTATTGCTTTGCAGATGACACAAGAAGTTGAATTGAATTTATTTTACACCCATCATAAACACGAGGAAAAAACAGCAGAAAAGAGAAAACAAAAAACATACACTTAATGGTACAGACAAAACAAATACACATACACATCAAAGTGACGAGAGTAGAGGTAGCCAAGGATGGCTACTACCCTCCAACTTAGCACAATACTTGTCAAGCAACTGATTAACTGCAGAAAATGGATCAGTTACCGCGTACCGCCGGATCAGGTACGAATTACTCGTTTTCAGTGGAACTTGCAGCAGAAACTTCAAATATCCGAAGAAAATTCTACGGAATTTTAAATTTATCTTCTTTACGCAGAAGTTTTAATATGATGTTATATATAATATATCTGGCAGCGCGACAGCATTATAAATTCTAGCGTGTGAAAACCTATTAAGATTTATCTTCGAAGAAATTGTGGCCCCATACGCAGTTCTAATTTTGTGCTCCATATGTGTGATGATTAGCAAACGGGTAGATGACAGTATGTCACCGATGGGCAGTCCCAAGTATACTAGTGACTCCACAGGCTCAACAGACTGGGATCCTAGTTGAATGTGAGGTAGAAAAGATTTATTCCAATTAAACAACATTACTTCCGATTTTGACACATTAAAACTAAGGCCAATATCACCATACTGAGATGACAGGATATTAAAATTACTTTCTAGGGATGTTATTTGTCGAGAAAAATTCAACATGTCATCCGAAAATCCAACTATGGTCACATCTATTCCTCTTAGAATTACAGCTTGTAGTGACTTTGGACTGCGCCTCGGAAATACTATTAATAAACAACTCTGGCGAAGAAATTGCACCCTGTTTTATACCTTTTTTTACAGGGATTTTCCTAGTGGGTTCTGCATTAAGAATGCGTAAACACACATTTTGTTGGCGATACAGATCATAAAGAGGTCGGACAATAGCTGGGTCGACACCATTTTTCCGTCATTCTAGCATTATCTGCGCATGTATGCCCGAGTCAAATGCGCGGCGTACGTCGTATTCGCCAATAGCCTGCGATTCATTAGAAATGTGCGTATCTAACAGAACATTTGCTACAACATGTAATGCGTGAGTGCATCCCTTTCCTGACTGGAAACCAAACTGGTGGGGAGGGGATTCGCAACACTTCCTAATGTCACCTATTAATAACAACTCAAAAAGCTTGCAAAAATTAGAGGAAATAGTTATCGGTCTGTAAGAAAGTTCTGTTGCGGGTTTTCCTTTGTTCAGTACAGGCGTTATGGATCCTAAGCAAAGTAAATCTGGTAAAACACCATGCGTCATAATAATCTGGTAAGCAATTGTAAGATGTTCAAATAAAAGGGGACTACCATTCAATAGATGATGTGCACATATTTTATCGGCACCACTTGACGGTTTTTTCTTTATTTTATTATATAAAATAATAATCATTAGAAATCTAAAACGAACAGAGATTACCACTTATAAAGGTGGGACTGCCACTCCCTTAAAAAACGTTTTAGGTCCATTTTTCGGAGGGTCCATGTTCCTAGCCTTTTTTTTGTTCGTTCAGGACCCGTTGGCCCAGGAGCTTACGGGTGTAAGTTTCAAGTCTTTTGGGAAATAAATTTTGGCGCCGTTTTCCGGGGCCTTCACAAATTTCCGGGGCCTTTTTCAGGCACCGTTTTCAGGCGAAGTATTGTTGTGCACTGTTGGCTTAAAAGCCCATGGACTTTAGGATGCAAGTTTTAATCTGAAAAAAAACTTTCTAGTAATTACTTTCAGGAAGTACGGAAAGGAACTGGTTGCCCTTCAATCGCTCTCAGCCATAAAAGTGGACACCATAAATTTCAATGTCCAATCAAATGAGCCCCTCTCAATTTTTTACGATCACCTTTTTAATGCGAAGTGGCCGGAGGAAATATAGGTATTATATAAAACATGGAAGGTTCTTAGTTCTTTACTGAGTCAACTATAGTACGTTCATTCAGATTAGGATTGAATTTGTCATTTTGATTTGCTGCTTGGGTCTTATATTGTCCTATTATTTGCTGTGTACTTTTGTCGGTATAACGGCTCTTTTCAATATATGCTACCTTTGTAATGTATATTCTTAGGAGTAATACCTTGTTGGCTGGCACTATACGAAAAATCTATTCTGATCTAAAAATTTTTTTTCAGGCTTCATTGTTTTCGGTTATTGCTGTTGAGATTTTTTCTTCAGCAGTATGGCAACTAGAATTTTGATTGCTACTGGGCTACTAGATTTTAAACGAATTGTATATTAACTAAAAAAGAAGACGAAAAAAGACCCGAAGAAAAGGTTTGGGTTAACCCCTCCGATCTCATTTTAATTAAAAAAATCAACTTTAGTTTTAATCTTCCAGGCCTGTAACGAGTAAGCTGTTACTTTAAACTGTTAGAAAAATAAAGAAAAATGTCCAGAAGACTTTGACTGACTAGATACCATATACGTCTAGAGAACCTTATGAACACAAGCCTCGAATTCTGCCCCTCATTTTAAAAGTGCTATGGGTTTTTGCTTCTTTCTTTTTATTTTATAGAACACACACTTTGGATTCTCGCAGAGTTGGTTGAGGTTACTACAGTTCCTCTTTGGCGAGAAGTTGCTGAGTTTTCAATACAGATACAAATTGGGATTCTGCAGCTTGTTCAAATAAGGTCAACTCCGGTGTTTGAAACTATCATCTACGAGTATATCTGTTTGCTACAAAGTATGTATACCATAAAATTCAAACAAAAATAATGTTACTTCAAGTGTATCTAATATTGTAGCATCCCCTAATAATACCGTGTTTGAAACTATCACCTACGAGGATATTTGTTTGCTGTGAAATATGTATAACATGAAAATCTGACAAACATAAGATTAATTGGAGTGAAGCTAATACTCTGGATAAACAGTTTGTCAGTTTCAAAAACCGAACATTATAGTAGGTTTAGATTACTATAGGAAATTTATTTTGAAAAATTACTAAAACAAATTGTTTTCAAAAATTTAGTGGGTAAATTTTGAAAATATACTTTAAAACAATGGTAAAAAACCAAGATATAAGAATAGAAAAAAGAGATAAAACCTACAAGGAAGAAAAGGCATTATTTATGCTCCTCATTGTTGTGAATATTTTCAAATAATTGGATGAATCAGTAGCGTATACTTTTTCCTCTAGAAAAACATGTCATAATTTGTGTCTTTTGAAGAAAACTTGGTGAAGTTTGTAATTGTGGGTATTCACGTAGGTAAAGGTATTGTATAGTGACAGCAATGATGGGAGGACAACTTGAGCCTGAAATATACAAAAAGAAACAGGAACTTAATGTGAAAAATTAAAAAACAAAATAGAATATAGAACAAATGGGGGAGGGGGGGGAGGGAGTTAGAGATGCGTTCTATTTCAGAGGGATCCATGAGTATCCATCCTATTCTACCACTTTTGTAATTGGTTATATGTTAGATAATTAGATTAGTCTCTTCTCAATTATGGCAATAGAAATGCTCAAAAAGTCCGAAGTTTCCTTGTTAAATTGCTTATTTGTGTAACTGTATGAATTGTTTTTGCTTGACAAATTTTTTTATGTATAGGTGGAACTATACAAAAATAAATAAAGGTCCCATCCCCGAAGAACAAGGTTCAAGCTGTTAGCTTTTCTTTTCCAGTTGAACTTATTAGCCAAGTTTTTAGCCTTATAGAGCGTGGAGAAACTTCTTTCATGGAGTAACAGTAGTTACTGACAACGTCACAAAAATAGCAAGATTTGGGAAAAAGCTTGAGTCATATTTCAGAAGATAAGACAGAGCACAAAACGGCCTTTGTGTGATCGGAAAGATGTATTTTCTGCACCGAACCTCAACCTCTTGCATCAAGCAGTATGTGACGGGCAGGACATTACCATATAACTCAAGCAGACTCCAATTTTATGGTCTTAGGATCAGCAGAAACAATTTTAGAAGGTGTAAGAATACTGAAATGTGACAAAACTTTCTGGAGAAGCTCAAAACGTTGTTTCAGTTGTGACATAAAGTGATTTAGAAAAGGAATAACTAGAGAGGCTTTATAGTGAGCAAACAGATCAGGATCGTTCGGATCTATTGTCTTCCCACCTCTTGTTCTTTGACAATTCATTTCAAGTCCTAAGTACGGGCAAATATTGAGCTTCCTCAAATTAGTAGCAAAAGCAGTGGAAGGAAATCTCACTATTAGGCTGTTCTATAATTGACAGTTTTTGCGTGTTTGCGAACGGCAGTTAAATTGAAATCGACTGACTGAAGAGTCTTGTGCAAGAGAAGTATCAGGCAGAAAAGACATATATTACATCATTGAGACATATCATAAACTGGAATCAACTTATTCTATCCGGTTACTACGACGCTTTTTCAGATTTCCTGGTTGCTATTCTCCTCAAGCTCTTTAAGAAAGCGCAAAATTGGTCGATAGATCTCAAGAAAGCATCTAGCTGAATCATGGCGCTTGAGCCATCTTGTTTCGTAGGGTCTCTGTTTTTGCGAATCCGGTAGGAGTTCGTTCACTTGTTTTTAAGATTCCGGGCTCTTGAGTGTAGAAGCACTGTATAAGTTTCAGAATTGCGATAAGGTTCCTAAGAAATGCCTAAAAGGGGAAATGGAACATATATATA
>JAQQPU010000890.1:47225-78688 GCA_029168905.1 Artemia sp. Kazakhstan ARC1039
ATTGAAATCTTTGTCGTAGAAACTTGAAAAAGGGCTCATTCGATTTGAAATTGAAAGGGCTAGTGCCTTTTTTAATAGTTGAAAGTGATTGGATAGCGACTAACGCCCCTCTCACGCCCACCATTTTCCAAAACACATCCAATCAAAATTTTTATATATCCATTTTGTTCAACGTAGTTGAACGTTCTGGAAATTTGATCTTATATGATGATAACCCCCTCAGAGCCCTCAGTGCAAGGGTTTTAAGTTATGCCCTGGGGGCATATAAGGTTTATATAGAAAGTTGTTGTATAAATCATAGGCAGCACGATCGCGCTGCCTAAGTAAAGAACGGGGACACTCGAGAACGAGACAAGAAACGGGGACTAAGTAAAGAAGAGGACACTCCCCCACAACCCTCAGGGCAAGGGTTTTAAGTTATGCCCTGGGGGGATATAAGAACGATGTTGGCAAAATGTATTATTTATTAATTTTTTCCTTTAGAGCAGGGCACTTCGCATCGAAAAAGTTGTCGTAGAAACTTCGAAATGCGCTCATTCAATTGGAAATTGGAGTGGCTTGTGCCCTTTTTAATAGTCGAAAGTGATTGGAAGGCGACTAACACTCCTCTCACGCCCACCATTTCCCCAAACACATCCAATCAAAATTTTGAGGTAGCCATGTTGTTTAACGTAGTTGAAAGTTCTAGAAATTCGGTCTTAGAGGATGACAACCACCCTAACAGACCTTAGGGTAAGGGTTGTAATTTATGACCTGGGGGCATATAATGTATTTATAAAAAGAGTTGTCGTTTCCAAAAGGGCTCATTCGATTGGAAATCGAAAGGCCTAGTGCCCTTTTTAATAGTCGAAATTGATTGGAAGGCTTGACATTTTTATAGTAAAGATCGAAGTGGGTATAATGTATTATTTTGTTGTTGTTGTTGTTGTTTAGACCAGGGCACTTCGTATCGAAGGAGTTGTCGTGGGAACTTCAAAAAGGGCTCATTCGATTGAAAATAGAAAGGGCTGATAACTTTTTTAATAGTCGAAAGTGATTTGAGGGCAACTAATCCCCCTTCCACTCCCACCCTCCCATTTCTACTCTTAAAATTTAACCAAATCGAAATAGCGTAAGGGTATCCAAGCTATCAAAGAAAGTAAATTTCTTGCGAATGGTATCAATTTTTCCATTTCAGGTCAACCAGAGGAGGTATGAAACTAAATTAAACAGCACTATTTGTATCCAGATTTTTAAAAGGGTGTATGTTGTTAAAAATTGCTGAAATTTTTTTCCAGCATACAAATAGCAGGCCAAACTATAAAGTCTTAAAAAACGAAAAGATTTAAAGTATTATTCTCTTTTTCTCTGAGAAGACTATGTCAATATAAAACGAACAGAAATTAATTTAAAAAACTTTTTCCACAAAATAAGTTTGTCAAAGAAAAGTAAAGAACTCCATTAAACAAAAAATGAGCAAAAATCAAATCAAATAATCTACCAAGCGTGAAACTACCCAAAATCAGCATCGGTAAATAAATGAAACCCAAAACGAACAGAAATTATAATAATTAACCGAGTCAAGCTCAAAACGAGCAGAAATTAACATAAGTTGGTCACAAAACCCCTATGCCTTCCCAATGCCAGAACAAAATTTGCACTTTACTGAAAAAATACAAATGAATGTGCATTGTCAGTTTAATTTAGATATACTGATATTTAGTAATCAAAATGTTAATATTATTTGATTTATTTAAGTAATAAAAGTAAAAACATATATATTTTTTAATCATCAATGTCGACATTTAAAATCAAAATGTCGTACTTTGAAGCATATTTGTAGTCACAGAAACAGAAAAAAGCCACAAGGCCTCAAGTAGGATGAATAAAGGGTCTGAAGAGCCAAAGGAATCTCTGTGGTCCTCAAATCCTGACAAATTTAAATCGTCGTGTGATAAACCGCACTTTCGTCATGCAGCACTCAGTTGCTTTTCATCCTTTGTCTAAGATACATTACCCTTTTTTGAAGTACTTCAGGAACATCCCGATTTGCTGTTTGACCTCAAGGGACAAACTCTCTGTGAATGATTCCCTAATAATCAAAGAGGCAAATGACTATGTGTTTGGTTTTAATTCAGCATTCACCCCTTTAGGCCTTGGTCAGGCTAAGGGGGACCCGTTCACGGCTTTGGTGCTTTGTTTCGGGGTCTCGAGAATACCAGACTTGGCGCCAATAATGATTTATTCCTAGAAAAAATATCATTTTCTATCTGCTCCATAAAGTTGTCATCTGTCTCTCTTTAATCATGTTGCTCTTGTGACATTACTTTCGAAACCGTTTTATACATATTTTCGTCGTCTCTGAATCATTTTTTGCATTAAAATCAGCTTGGTGGACTGTGATGAAAAAGTTGAAAGTCATGGCTAATTGGAGAAAAAGCCAAGTCAGATACTCTGAGTGAGAGGCAAAGCTGGCATAAGCCTTTTTCAGGATTGTATAAAAATGATGTCATTTAACTTGTTGATAAAAAGTCTATCTTCCATCTATCCTAGGGCAGAAATAAGGTGGATAGATATGGTAGATAAGGGTAATTCAAATAGTCTATGAGTTATATGAGCCATTTGAAGGCAATTGGAGACCCCAAATAAAAGGTTTTCAAAGATTTATGACTGACCATTTCCGCAGGACATGGTCAAGCTGGTGGACTGTGATGAAAAAGTTGAGAGCCATGGCTAATTGAAAAAAAAAACAAGACAGATAGTCTGAGTGAGAGGTAAAGCTGGCATAAGCCTTTTTCAGAATTTTGTAAGTGATGTCATTTCAGTTGTTGACAGATAATCTATAATCCATTCTAAGGCAGAAGTAAGGTAGATTGGGATAGGAAAAGGGTAATTCAAGTAGTGTATGAGTTTAGTGAGGCATTTGAAGGCAGGTGGAGACCCCCAGATAAAAGACCCCAATTCATCTTCCATCGATTCGATCGATTCTCCGTTTTTAAACCACCTGAAAACCATGACCCTTTAAAACGCGCCTCTTGGTATGAGGTCTGAAGTTTTTGAAAAGTTTCCGTCCACTTTGCGCTAGTCTGAAGCAAAATGGGGCGAATTTGAAGGGGGCGAAAAATACAATGGGAAGCAAGCTGCCCCAAATGGCTGTCAATCTTTTTTAGACCGTACAAAAAAATCTGGCTGACGAAAATAATCCCCGCGGACCAGCATGTGCCCTAGTGAGTTTAAATTTGTACTTGTACTGAAGGCATATTAGATGTTTATCTACAAGTAATTTCAAACCTAAAACTATTAGTGTTTCCAAGTTAGTGTCGCTTTATTTGCAGTCAAATGTATAGATGTATGCATGGAAAATTTGGAAATAGGCGAAACGGTTAAATGAGGATAAAATGAAAATATACTTCTTGGATTAGTGGGTTTTCTTTCTCTCCTATTTGTTTCTTCGATTGTTGAATTTAATTCTTTTATTTTTCAGGATTAAATACTGCTGCCAATGAGTTTTTAGAGGATCCTGCTTTGACAACAGCGCTTTCCGTTTGTAATCTTGTTAATTTAAAAGACGGGGAGCAAAAATTAAACGTGAATTCTATAGAATCATGTGACAATCTTCGAAAATGTTGTTCTAAGGTTCGTACAAATCTTATATCTTTTTAGTATTTATGGCAAAGCTGAAATCAGCTAGCCTGACGAATAAAGTAGAATGTAATTCCACTTTCAATGTCTATTTCATAGTCGAATATCTGATATCCTTATGGATATATAAGTTCTCTTTATATTGAAGATGAGGCGTGTGGTGGTTCCCGGTTGCTACAAACTAATGCTACAGAGCTGATAGCTTTGAATGATGCAACTAACTCAAAGTCCTAAAATGCTTCATAATGGGTTCTAGTTTTTGCCAGCCGATCTAATGTCCCCGTTACTCATAGGAAGCCCCTTTCCTGTATCTAGCTCTTGAATTAGTTTCGATGCCCCGAGATTTCTCTTCAGTGGATCTGCTAGTTATTTATCAAACCCTTAAAATACTATTTTACTTTTTTTCAAGGATATGTTCTATTAATGGACTAATTTCATAATTACTGCCAAATAGGCCTGTGTATTTTTAATTAAAAGGTAATTGATTTCTTAGACAAAATAATTGTAAAATATTAATTTCTTGTGTTAAAAATATCACGGAGCCAATCAATCTCATCCCTGAATAGAAGCGTGGTTTATCACTTAAAAATATTTTAAATGAATTTAATTTAAAAAATTTTAGTAATTTATTAATTATTTAATATTAATAGTTTAATAATAATTTATAATAATAGTTTAATAATAATAATGTAATAATTGAAAAAAATTAATTACTAAAGTATTAAAATAAATTTATTGGAAATTTATTTTATATTTAGGAAAGATTAAAGAAGAAAATCTATATCTCAAAACTTTGAATGAACTGTAAGTTAATTATTTTGTTTTGTATAAATATGTCAGTCTTAATTATAATACTTTAGTATTTCTGTTGATGACGATCGCTGCATATATGATCGAAATATCTAGACTTTTGTACCTGTTTTCACTGGCTAAATAAATGGACTGATCCCCATTTGAAAGTTTATTTGCTTCTTAATTAAATACAATGAAGGTCTCATTATTGTGCTGATTATCTTAAAAGAGTACTTAATTACGAATTTTACTCTGAAAAGTATAACTATAATCCCAATAGAGTCGAACTATTTAGCAGTTAACTATAACCCAAACGGTATCTGTGTTTAGGCAGAAATGATTCTATCGACCAATCCTTTTCCCCCGAATAATTAATCCATTTCTATTTGTGTAACTGTCAAAAACGTATATTATGCTGTCAAGCTGGGAGCATCATAGTATTTGATAAATGGCTTATAGTGAGTTTCATCTTAGATTATCAATGTATAGTATATTGGATTAAATTATTTATTAATCAAGAATCCTTTATTTTAGTCGGATTTGTATTTTTGTTTTATTTCAGTGAACATCTTACTTTGTACATCTTACTCATAAAAAAATTAGAATTACATTTCTGAAAACTACTTTAGAGTTATGGTGTTTCCTCGCCCCATAAATATTGAATTTATATAGAGAACAAATCCTCGATTTTTTCTCTTTTGCAACCTTTTGGACTCAATTTCATTTTTTTCTGACACCTAGCAACTTGTTGCTATTGATGAAGCTAGCATTTATTAAACCTAATTAGTACTGATCATTCAAGTTTTTTGGTGTCATAAAAAGACAGAAGTATCTCCCAAAAGTCCTATCCTATTGATTATAAAACAGGGCTATTCATTAATGAAGCTGAATTAAGAAGTTGTAAAACAAAACAAATTTTGTGACTGGATGCCCATGCTGTCACTTACTTAGTTTTTTTTTTCCATATTTGAAGGTAGGCTTCCGATGATTCTCGTTCAAGGATTCAAAAATAGAAAGTTGATTTATCCATCTTTTTTGCGAAGGAATTTTGTTTTGAGTTCAATCAATTAATAGCACAGCATAAAACCGTCTTTTATTTTCAAAATGTGAATTTTCTTCTCGAATTCGTGAGACAGTCACATGAGAATTCTGGGTTCAAGATGTTTGGTCAAAGTTTTCTTTGGGTTGTTTGAGAACCGATCCCAGAGGAAAGGAACAGATTTCAACCCCTTCAGCCCTTAATAGAAAGGGAAATTCGTATGTTTGTTAATTTGATATTGCTTCTCCTTTTTTTATAGTTTTTTTTTCTTTCTATGTTAACAGACTTTGCTCCCTTTTATTCCGGATGTATCGATGAATAGTTCGCAACTTATTGATGAAGTTTTGCGCACTGCTCTATATCAGATAAGTGAGAGCAATTTAGAAGTGCTTCCAACAGCATTGCAATTGGTTTGTGCGGCATTAACAAGAACACAAATTTCCCGGCAAATTAAGGTAAGATTGCCCATTTCTTTACATAACTTAACTACGATGAACTGGAATTGGTGATGAGGATGAATCAAAAAGAACATTTGAAAATCTACGACTATGGAAAATTACGTGGACCCTATTTAAGATAATCACGAATATGTTTGAAAAATAATCTTCAAATGAAGGTTTCAAAAATACACCTGAAAATATCTTCTAGGTAGAAGATTTCTAAGAAGCTATATCGTTTGACTTTAGGAACACCAATCTCACTGACCATATGATAATAATTAATAAGGTAAATACTACTGCTACTACTACTTACAACTCACTACAGCACCAAGCCGAATGGGTCCTACACAGCTACTCACGCTCCTCCTCCATCCCATTCAGTTCAAAGCCTCCCTTTTTACACCCACCCAGGAAGTTTCAATTTCCCTTAAATATATCCTTACGACCCCCTTACACCTCATTCGTGATGACCTGATTTTTGTTTGACCCTAGATGGTTGGCTGACAAAGACGATCTTTGGCAATCTGTCATCCTTCGTCCGAAGAACGTGTCCTAGCCATCTCAACCTTTCTCTTATTATAGCCCTAGAGAGCAGGATTGAACCACATTCTTCGTAGAGCCTAGTGTTTGAAATAGGGTTAGTCAATCGGGCTTCTAAAAAAATCCGTAGACATTTTCTCTGGAAAACGTCTAACAAATTCTCCTCCATCTTTCGGAGTGTCCACGCCTCAGAACCATGCTTGACCACTGTCATCACTGTAGCTTCGATTATTCTAATCTTCATTCAAACTTATCTTGCTTTTTTTCAAAACAATTTTTAGCTGTGAAAGAACTCTCTGGGCCATGGCTATTCTACTTTTAACATCTTCATTACACCCATCATCTTTACTAATAGTACTACCGAGGTAAATGAAGCTGTCCATTTGATCGTTCTTCTCGTTACCCAGCATTACCTCTTCACCTCCATTTATTCCCAGTCTTGGCGACACAGTCTTCTTAACATTAATTTTCAAACCTATTCATGCACCCTGAACGTACAGTACCTCCAAAAATTTATTCATTTTGCTAACATTTTCATCTAGGATGTTTCATCAGTATAATCTAAGTCTAGGAGAGTTTCACTTCCCCATTTGGTTCTGTGTTCTCCCATAGTCTTTGCTGTGCTACTTAAGTCCATCAAACTGATCCATATAAATGGGGATAGAACTCAATCCTTATTCACTCCTAATTCAATATGTGCATATCTGCTAAGAACTTCTTAGAGAAGAAAGTAGTGCCCTCGCTCCTTGAAAAGAAAGGGTGGGACGTTGAGTAATTACGGTCTTTCCGCAACACAAAGCCAATTTTTTAGATCTCAATTAGCTATTGTTCATCTTTGTGCTCTTTGAATAACTGATTATGCGGTCGAATAACTAATCATTGAAATCACTAATTGACCTTACTTAATTTCATCCTCACATGAGTTAGAGAATACAGAAAGTGTTTACTCCAAGTTTAAGTTTAGACTTAATCTATGTGCCCTTGAAAATGCAAAAGCGAAATATAAGCATTGAAATTTTTCAATGTTTATATTTAAACATATGAAAGATAATATTGATCCAAATCAGTTTGGCTTAAGGCCGGAACATAGAACAGCCTTGTATTGACGATAGATACCATTTGAAGCATTTAGAAACTAAAGGATGGTTTGCAGTTGCTATTTTAGCTGATATTTCAGAAGCTTTGGACATTCTACGCCACTCAAATGTTCTTAATAAAGCCAGGAGTCTTGTTGAAGCTAATAGTGGGAATGCTAGGATTTTTTTTTTGTCTGGTCAGGAGTATGGTGTCCTTCTTATTTATGGGGATGTGTCTAATTTACCAGAATTCTTATAAGTCTACCTAAGGAACTAAATTAGGTCCTTTATCTTTTCCGAATGATTACCAAAATTGTTTACAGATGATTACACTGTTTTGAGTTTGAGACATGCTGGTGCCCTTACTGCAGAACTTGGTATCGAATCCTTACTTAAGACACTGAAATCTGACCTTGATAATGTGAAGATTACTTTTAACAATTAAAAAGTGACACTGCTTCAGTCTCTTTCATTAAACAGTGCAGTCACAACTGACTGCACTGACCTAAAACTGTGTAGCATAGACTATATTAATCTCTTGGGTATTTGGTTTGATACTGTATTTGTTTTTGTATGTTCAACCCTCACTTGATTAGGCTATACAAAAGGCTTAATTTGGAAATATTTTCTAAATACTGGAAATAGAAACAGTCTTTTTGAAATTTTAACGTATACCGTTTATAAAAATAATTAAAATAAATTAAAATAAACCAGGAATAAAAGGTAAGAATCCTGAAAAAACTGATATCCCAAAGAGTAGAAAAAAAGAAAGGAAAAATTAAGTGAATTCAATATTATAGAAGAAAACGAAAATGAGAAAAAAATAAGTTGCATATCTTTACTATCCCACTCAAAACTAAATATTTGATTTAATTTAAGATCATTTAGAGAACTGATCTACTCAAATCCAAGACGAATGTTTTTTAGTTTTTATTTCTGTCCTTTCTGTTTTTGTTATTGATTTTTCCTTGGTATTAGCTCAGTAACACTTAGAGATAAAAAGTCGAAAAATTTTGTTCCGCCGTTTGTATTCTGAAGTGTCCTATTTATGCCTCTTGAGGGTCGGTATCCGATAAGGTATGTGTGGGAACGGGAGTGGGTCCCTAAACTCCTGTCATCAAGAAATCTGCTGGAGGAAAATGTCACTCATTGACGAAACTTGGTTGGAAGTCACTGTATGGGTCCTAGGTAAATCAATTTGCATGGAAAAGGGATGCCTAGGTTCTTGTCATCAGAATTTCTACTCGAAGGTTTTGTCAGATCTAAACCAAATTTGCTTAGAAGCAAGATCTAGCTTATTAGTTTTTTTTTTTTTTTGGGGGGGGGGGGGTCAAAACTCAATACTATCTTTTTGGGGGAGGTGATAAAGTGGAGAAACTTATTAAATTTTCGACGCAAGAATATACAGCAGAAGAGGTGGTTGGATCACAATCGAACATAACGGGGACTAAGACCAAGTTTCTCAGTTGTGTATTTTGGACCTCTAGCCAATCTTGCTTGTTTTAAAGATTTAAAAGGGTCCCTTAAAGGAGGCCACCAAGGACATCAAAATATAATTTTGTTTTTGCCTGAACACTACCACTTTCTTGTATTTTGTTTTGTCTTTTTTAAAATTTAGAGATTTGTAAGGCACAGCCACATTTTCGTCAGTGTTGCCATGTTGAAGTGTGAAAATAAATAAGCAAGGCTAATTCTTTAAGTTGACAACGCTTTTGGTTCGTAAAAATTCAAACTTTTGCTATCTGTTCATTCCCAAAGACAGCTCCATCTTCAAGGAAAGGTATTAAGCTATATATTAACTTTTTTTAAGTTATATCTTTAGTTTAGATTTAACACTCGCCACCACCAAAAAATGTATAAATTCATACAAACCTTCTTTTCATTAAAAAATTGAATTTCTGATTTTTGCTAATTTTCGAAAAATATATATGGTTATATAAACATTCACTCAACCAATTCAAACTTTCAGATTTCATTTTCACTATTTTTGGTATTTTAATTTAGTTTATTCATGACATATACTAGAAATTGTTGTTGAATCAAACAGTTCGTGGTAACGAACTGTAAGTAAGGAGCGACCGGCTCAATAGTAACCGAAACTCTAAAAACGGAATTTTGATACCAATAGATACATCAAAAGAATCAGATTTTAATGCTGATTTCAAATATATAAGTTTCACCAAGTTCAGTCTTTCCCACCAAAAGCTACTTGCCTGAGAAAATTTGCCGGATTTTTGAAAAAAGGGGGAAACACCCCCTAACAGTTATAGAACCTTAATGAAAATCACACCATCAGATTCAGCGTATCAGAGAACCCTAATGTAGAGGTTTCAAGCTCCTATCTGGAAAAACGTGGAATTTTGTATTTTTTACCAGAAGAAAGATCACGGATGCGTGTTTATTTATTTACTTTTTTTCCAGGGGTGATCATATCGACCCAGTGATCCTAGAAAATCATGGGAGGGCTCATTCGAACGGAAATTCAAAGTTTTAGTGCCCTTTTTAAGTGACCAAAAAAATGGAGGGCAACTAGGCCCCCTCCCACGCTTATTTTTTTCCCAAAGTCACCCGATCAAAACTTTGAGGTAGCCATTTTGTTCATCATGGTCGAAAATATAATAAATAAGTCTTTTAGGATGACTTAATCCCCCAAAGCCCCCGGGGGGAGGGCTGAAAGTTATGAATTCTACCCAATGTTTACATATAGTAATGGTTATTGAGAAGAATACAGACGTTTTCAGCGGTTATTTTTTCGGGTGGGGGGGGGGGTTATGTGGGAGGATATTTCCATAGAGGAAGTTTTTATGGGGGAAGGGACATTGCTATAAAGGGGGTGGTGGATTTCCCAGCATTATTTAAAACAAATCAGAAATTAAATAATAAAAAAAAACAAGTTTCAAATGAAAAAAAGGAGCAACATCAAAACTTAAAACGAACAGAAATTATTACGTATATGTTTGGGTTCGCCCCCTAGTCAATACCTCGCTCTTTAAGCCAAAGATTTTTTAGTACTTTCATAAGAGCTATTTATTCTAATTAACGGCTTGTGATTAAGGGTCATTTTTAAAGAATTGGAACAAAATTCGAAATTTAGCGTAAAGAGCGAGGTATTGACTAGGGGGTGAACCCCCTAATATTCTTGAATTCTTGTCTTCAGAACTTGTGGCAGAAGGGTTTATTGTAACTCAGTTAAACATAGTAGGAAATAAGAGTAACTGACCTGGCTGTGCTTTTTGGGGGTTCGTACCCGTTCTGATCCTGCGGGGGGGGGGGGGGGGGCAGAACCTCAAAATACTCGTCACGGGTTTAACTATAGCCTATGTAATAAAGAGTTTACCCGGCTTTTGATATTGAAAACCAAAACTAGTGTCATAATTGTAACCTTTCAGGGTCCAAGACTACGGTAATGAGGGCAGAAATTCTTGTAATCAGGACATCTGCTAAACGGCTTTGTTTTTCAATTAAACTTGATGGAGAATGAGAACTAGTTTTCGCGTAGTGTCTTCTGGCCTGGTCATTCAGATTCTTTAGGAGGAGAGGATCTCTAAACTCTGTTTATCAGGAAATCCTCCAGAAGAGGTCGTTGGATATCAACAAAATAGACGTAAAAACCATACCTCTCTATGGAATTATTGAGGTTTGGAGGCAATCCGACTTCATTGGCTGAGGGGGGCTGTTTATTTCAAGTTATCAGAATATCTAACAAAAGAGATAGCCCAGACTTCAACCAAACTGGCTTGACGTATGTTTGATGTCCTATTCATACTTGTTAGGATTTCGATACCGATTTAACCTCTCCATTGGAAGAGTAAACGGGGTCCCTAAATTCTTGTCATCAGCAGATATATGAAATGGGGAGGTCAGATTCCTCAAGCAAGAGCTAGACCTATTTTTGTGCCTTTTTTTGGTCTGAGCTTGATCTGATATGTATTGAGATAGAATTTTCAAAATACTGTTTAAACTTTTCAAAATGTCTCTTCTAGGTGGGATTCGGAAGAAATTGTTCAACAGCCTGCATCCCATAAAATTTCAGTTTAGTGCGGCAGGGATTAGTGGTCACTGTTGTAACTTGTATTTCAGCGGCTAGATTCCTATATAATATGCTGTAGAATCAAAGACTAACACCCCTGGAAGCAATTACCAGATAAGCCTTAAAGTGTTGCTTCTTTTTTCTTACTGTTTTACGGATTGTCGATAACCGCAGGAAATCATTCAGGGCCATAGGTATTTAAAACAAGAAACCTGCGGGGGCACCATATTCGTAAATGAATGCGTTTGGTGTGTGTGTTTTATTCTTGCTTCATGCCCATAAAAATGACTGCTAAAGATGTCTAATTCTACGGCAAACTACGATCCTGTAATGGAATTTAATTGTTTTTAATCAGGAAAATAGTTGTAGTACCAGTTGGTTGCACTTCCTGTAACCGTATTTCGTGTTTCTTGTAATTCTTTGTGACAGCATGTGTGGGCATGCGAAACAGTAAAATAAGATAGTGGAATTTGATAAAGGACGCAATATTGAACTAAGTACATTGGTAACTGATAACAGGGAAAACTTGAGTTTGTCATCAAGAAAAAAAAAAATAATAAACGTCATGTTCTCTTATTTTTTTTAACATTCGCTTTGAATTAGAACGAAGATAAAAAACTCATTTTTGTTTTGAAAAGCAAATAAACGGTTTTATTTGTTTCTTAAAGCTAAACTTTTTCTGCAGAGTAACCTAGTCGTAATATTTTGAAGCAAATTTAATTTTTTGCTTTTCTAAATGGTCCAAGCTATCGTTGAACTATCGTTGAGCCATCTATTATATATTTTTCTGTTATATATATATATATATATATATATATATATAAGAAATGTATGAATACTCGTAGTTTGATTGTATAGAATGTTTCCCCATATTTGGCAGGAATTGCAAGAAAAGATGTATAATTTAAGGGCTGTTAGAAAAATTCTCAACTAAATCAACCTTTTAAACCAACCCATAGTTAAATTCTATTCTATCTTCGAATTATTAGAACATTTCTTTGAATTATCATAATATTCTTAGTTTTAGTATAATGATTAATATCCTTTTGTTTTTTCAGAAAGACTCGGTCCGTGTCGTCCAAACTTTGGGCATTTTATTTTCTTCTCCACCAGCAAGAATAGACATTGAAGAGGTCAATAACCTAGTGACATACGACTGGTCAAATATATTTGCCTTAGCATTAGAAATGATCAATAAGCTTGCAACATTTGTATTAGAAGAGGAAAATTCTGATCCGATTTTTCAGAATGCCTTCATTTTCTTGAAATATGCTATCGAAGGTAATTTTTTAATATCTCATTAAGTCAAAATCAGTATTCATTCTATCTTTTTGTGCAATGTGTTGGAATCCAACTCAATTCAATCAATTCAATTCAATTTTATTCGAGAAAAAACATAACACAAACATCAATAATAATAAAGATCCTAGAAGATAACTTGTTAAGGACCAAGAAAAGAAACATTAAAGTAACACTGAAAAAAAAATAGACGAATAAAACATGGGTAATTAAAGCAAATTGGTTAATAATGGAAAGATTAAATTATATTATCAAGTTTTGTTAAATTTTTATACAACTTGCAGAAACTTGTGGCTAGTTCAACACTGGAGGGTATTTGTTCCATTGAATAATAGATTTGTAAATGGGAGATTGCTGGGCAGCACTAGAAACGCATTTAGGAATTTTAAAGGCTCTATTGGATGAACGGAGACAGTGGGCTTCCGAATTATTAATATTATAATAGGCTAGCAGTTGAGGTGGGAGATTATTGTGGAAAGCAGAGTAAGCAAGCGATGAGTTTAGTTTTTGTATGATTTGATCAAGTGGAGCTATGCCAAAATCTAAATACAAATCACGGGTTCGATATAGACGGGAAAGCCGAAAAACTGCTTTAATGGCACGGTTTTGGGCAAATTTGAGTTTTTTAGTGAAGGACCGTTTTGTATTTCCCCAAACTGATCCGCAATAAGAAAGGTAAGGAAAAATAAAGGAATAATAGAGGGTAACTATGATGTCAGGAGGAAGAAAATAATTCACACGTTTAATCATAGCTACTTGTCTCAAAATTATTGCTGTGATGTAAGAAATATGACTCGAGAATGATAAGCATGAGTCAATAAATACACCAAGAAACTTGGCAACCTCCACTTGTGGGAGGATGTCGGAGGAGTACCTGAGACCAAGAGCAGGTTGAATTACGTCTTTGTTGTAGGGGGTTCTGAATATTACTATTTGACTTTTTTTGCTATTAATGGTCATGTCATTCGTAAGGCACCGAGCCTGGACTCTGTTCAGAAGGACTTGGGCAGAGGTTATTGCCGATGGTAAATTGGAGCCAGTGATGAAGAAGTTGCTGTCATCAGCAAATAATACAGGACACACTGAAGGGCCCAGGTCCATAACAAGATCATTGATATATAGGAGAAATAAAATAGGGCTAATAACGGAGCCTTGCGGGACACCCCTCCGAACAGGTAAGGGCTGAGAGGATACTCCACCTAGGCTCACACTCTCTACCCTTCCAGATAGATAAGAATCAAAACAAGAGAGGGGAACACCACGAATACCGTAACTATTTAATTTACTTTTTAAAAATACTTTTATCGACCATGTCAAAGGCCTTAGAAAAATCCAAAAATAAGCCCAATACAGTTGTTATAAGGTCGAGTTGTGAGCGTATGAACTGTGTGGCGTCAATTAGAGCATGAGAAGTTGAAAATTTCGGCCTAAACCCATATTGGTGAGGAGAAATCAAAGAAACGGAGTGCTGACTGTCAAACAGAAAGGGAGACAGACGTCTGAAGATGATTCTCTCGAGCACTTTGGATATAACAGGAAGGATTGAGATTGGACGATAATTACCTATCTCAGTTGGATCGCCCTTTTTAAGAACTGGAATAACAATGGCTGACTTTAGTAAATCAGGGAAAACTCCGTGGGTTAAAGATAGGTTGGCAATATACTTGATGGGCTCGTAAACAAAAGGAGATATGGTCTTCAGGAGCTTATTACTTAATCCAAGACAGTCAGGTGTAAGACTATTAGGGAGAGAACCGATGATTTGAAGTACCTCATTGCTATCAGTTGGGCAGAAAAACATGGATCTAGGATTGAAGCAGGGGAATACAGCCTGTAAGGAGGAGCGGGAGTCAGTATGAGGAACATTAGAAAAATAATTATTAAAAGCGTCAGGTGCATGTAAAGGGTCAATTTCTCTACCATTTGTGTCTTTAAGGCGAATATGTATAGACTTTGATTTTCTATTTTTTGAGAGTATATCATTAATGGTAGACCAAATCTTTTTCAGGTTTCCTTTGCAATTGAGAATTTTTGTATAATAATAATTTTTCTTCGCTTCACGGATGAGTTTAGTGTATAAGTTTTTATAATTTTTATAATTTGATAGGTCAATATCACTACTGGTCTTACAGGCTAACTTATATAATTTGTTTTTACGATATGAGGAGACAATGAGGCTATGTGATATTCAGGGGCATATAGGGATATTTTTCCGGTTAGGTTTACGAATAGGAAAAGTTGAATGGATAATCTCACTTAGCCTTTGCGCAAAACCATTTGTGGCAGAATTTACCTCTTGACAATTTAAGACATCGGACCAGTCAGTGATTCTTAGGCAATCGATAAAATGGGTTATATTTGCAGAGCTGTAGTTTCTAGTAGGTGTTGGGATATTAATTCTAGAGCGTAAAGGTAGTGGCAAGTAAATAGGAAAATGGTCT
Source organism: Artemia sp. Kazakhstan ARC1039 (assembly GCA_029168905.1). Taxonomy (NCBI): domain Eukaryota; kingdom Metazoa; phylum Arthropoda; class Branchiopoda; order Anostraca; family Artemiidae; genus Artemia; species Artemia sp. Kazakhstan ARC1039. The sequence goes on from JAQQPU010000890.1 coordinate 62,504, forward strand.
GACAGATCCGAAAATATTATATTTGAGGACAGGTCATTTCCCAGGGAAGTGGATACAAAAATGTTATCAATTAATGTTGAAATTGATCTCACAGGATCGACTCTACTGGGGAAAAAAATTTTGGGTAGAAGACCACTCGCGGTTACCGATTCAAAAAAAGTGTCAGATTTAATATTTTTACCAACATTGAGTAGGTTGCAATTAAAGTCCCCAAGAACTATTGCCTTTTTATGGGGTAGGTTAATAAAATTAGAGAAATCATCAAACAGATTACAAAAACATAAGGTCGGAAATGGAGAAGGTTTATAAAATAAGGAGAGTATATAGGAATTTTGGCCGATAACTATGTTAACAATTATTGAATAAATACATCTGAGATTTATTTGTGTAGAGAAAATAGATTCGCATTCTGATAGCCTGGTAAAATTTACATTCGAACGGATGTAAAGTGAGATACCCCCAGAACACTTTGTCAATCTTCTGGGCATATGGATTATTTGGTAACCAGGGAGTAAAAAATCACTAGTGTCATCATTATCGGAAAGCCATGTCTCTGTTAATCCTATTACATCAAAAGTGCAGACACCATTGAATGAAATTAAATCTTTGAACTTGAGCCACTTATCACGGATGCTTCTGATGTTGAAACAAAGAACATTAAGGGAATTATTATTTAAAAGTTTTGGCTTCACATTGGTGGCAAAATCAAGAATATCAAGGCTTTTACAACTAGCGTGTGTTAAGGTACCAGGGGGGCTGCTTATAGGGTTGACATGCTGATTACTTTCTATATCGAGATAATTAAAAGCAATGTTATTAAAAAGGGATAAATTAGTTAAAAACGAAAAGTCACACATTAATTAGTCGTCAGGCATTCTGATTGTGACTCAATCAGCCTATGTTGGCTTAAAACACTCTCAATTTGAATTTCTGCTTCGGAAACTATGGTCTCGCCGAAGTGGGTTTTTGCTAAATTCTTCAGAATAATGTATTTCAACTGATTGGGTAACTCCAATTGGGAGATGAGCGTAGAGGTAACTGTAAAGCTGGCTAATTTAAAGTATATTGTTGATTCATCTTCCAAAGCATTTGGAGAAACTGTGTGAAATCTGTGGGGAGTAATTCCAGGTAGCTTTGTCGGTCTTGATGTCTTCCCTTGCGCAGGATTTTCCGAAAGGGGGTTCTTCAGGGTTTTTTGGGGGACACTTGGTATCAAGGGGAGCCATGGATTAGTTTTATTTCGGATGAAATTATTCTGAAAATTTTCAACACTAGGGGAAGTATTGGGAACTGTTGGTGTCCTGGGGGCTGCTGGTTGCCTGGGGCCTGTTGGGGGACGGGGGACTAATGGTGTCCTTGGGACTCGCATTGCTACAAAAGGGATTGGAAGTTGTTGTTCTTTTGCTATTCTTAGTATCTCTGCCCTTTGTTTATATTTGGGACAGTTTCCTTTATCTAGGGACTGGTGTTTGCCCTTACAATTAGTACATATTGGGTCAAATTGACAGTTTGACTCATTATGGTCCTTGCCTAGGCAAATCTTACAAATGTTGGAATCCTCTCTGCAGTATTTATCTGAGTGCCCAAGCTTTAGACATTTAGTACAGTGTAATGGACTTTTCTTTGTAAGGCTTGAAAGATTTTTGTTGGCCAAAGAGGAACACTTTGTCAATATTAAATTGTCCTTGAAGCTCAAACAACACAGTTTTAAAGTTTGAGGTTTCCGTGGTTTCGCGACCAAGGGTATGGACACTAGAGACCGGAATTCATTCACCTTTTTCTTTCATCAATGCTTCCATCAGGTCCGAGTTTAGAAACGATTTAGGGACATTGTAGAGCATTATCTTTGTTTGTATCGGGCTTGGGGACCACAGATGGGCTGTGACAACAACATTTTCAACACTTTTCAGCTCCATTACCTTTTTCACTGATGTGGGATCGTTCAAAAGGATATCTAGGGATCCTGATCTGTTTATATTCATATTAAAGTTGCAACGAATGGTCTTGAAAAGGGAAACTCGCAACTTTGGTAGATCACGGTTGTTAAACAAGCAATTATCAGATTGGGGAATTAGTTGAATAATTACCGGGGAATAGGCTGGATTTCTTGAAGAGTTGTTCGTGGTATCGGTTTGATGTATTATAGCTGAATCTGGTGGACTTTTTGTTCTCTGTTTTCTACGCTTAGCCGAGTTTACCATCTTAAAGCCTTCTTCATCTTTTTCAGTATCAGTTGTTGAGGGTCATGGACATTTGGTGGTATCCATGTTTAGGGTATGAATACTCTTCAGAGAGGTCGCTGGTACAGACGCAGTTGTAGGGGGGTTCTAGAAAGGGCTTTTGAAGATGGCTGAAATGGTGACTTACTTATATCCCTACCAGGAGGTTGTTTAGGAGGCTCCTTTTTTCCAAACATTTGAGCTATTCAACATCACAAAATCGAACACTAATTCGAATTTGGTTCTCAATAAATTCAAAATAATCAACAGTAACAAGAAAAGTACCAGTAATGTGGTTTAGTGTTTACTTTTCAGTTGGCAAGAAATTTAAATATTCACTATTTCAACAAAGTTGAATAGATTAGTGGGTCACCTTAAGTCAAAGTATCCGCAAGTCTTATCAAAAACATGAATTATTCACGTTTTGTTCACAGGTTAGGTTGCGAAATTGCTGGTATCCAGATTATAAATAATTCACAAGAGAAGTCTTATCAAAAACGTGAATTAATCACGTTTTTGTTCACAGATTAGGTTGCGAAATTGCAGGTATCCAGATTATAAATAATTCACAGGAGAAGTGTCTCCTCCGAACTTACAATCAAGACTCAGAAATGATCTTCGATTATTCCATGTTTTAGGAGGGAACTCGTAAACTTTGTTCTGTCTGCATAATTTTGGGTTGATACTAATATTGCTGCTGCCAAGTCGTCGGAGTATTGAAACCAGCACCGCTGCGTCTGCTCCCATTCATTTTCCTTGAAACAATTTCTTATGATCTGATCCCAGTCTATTTGAGGATGGCCTGCTTTTCGTTTCACCCTAAATTGTGCTCAAAGGGCACAATTTTTTGCAAACTATCATCCATGAAACGTGTCTTAACCATCATAACCTTTCTTTTATTATAGCCCTAGAAAATGGGACCAAGCCACGTTTTTGAATAGTTTAATTTGATATATACTCAGTCAAACGTTTACGTAAAAATATCCTGAGACAATTCTTTTGGAAAACTCCAGTATATCCTCACCCTTTCGGAGCAGTCAAGTTTTAGAGCCGTACTTAACCACTGTTATTACTACTACTGCTGTTAGTATCAATGACTTACTGCAGTACTAAGCTGCCCGAGGCCAACACAGCTGCGTAAGCTCCTCCTCCTCCCAATGTATTCAAAGCTTCACTCTTTATACCCTCCCATCAAGTTCCAACTTCCTTTAAAACCTTATTTATGACCTCTACCAACTAATTTGGGAATGACTTGCTTTTCATTTGGCCCGAGTTGGAGCAAAATATCGTGCAATCTTTCATCTTTCATCCTAAAAACTTGGCCTAGCCATCTTAGCATTTCTTTCACTATAGCCCTAGAAAATGGGGTCCAAAGATAATATTGATAATCTTCAGTAGTTTTATCTGTAACTTGTCAACCACCATATTCCAAAAACTTGTTTACCACATTTTCAGCACCTGAGGCCTTGTTATTTTTAATTCTTAACTCGCAAAATCAATCTTCCTTCACTTTAACGCTGTCGGATTTTTTTTTTATCCTTTCTACATTATTTTCTTCAGTCTTATCACGGTTTAACACCTTCTCAAAATGGTTGGCCCATTTGTCTTTAACACTTCCTTTATCACTAATTAAGGGCCCATTCCTATACTTAACTGAGATAAGTCTAGACTGACTAACTCTTCTCAGTTACTTAATGTACCAATAAAAAATCTGACCATCATGCTGTCTAGATGCATCTTCAAATCGTTCACAATTTTAAACTCTCAAACTCTCAATGGTCAAATTTTAAACTCTCCAGCTTCATATTCAACTATTTTTGGAAGATTTTTCTGAAATACCCATCCTGGAGTCTATTAAAATCATAATTATCCGAAACCAGAAGTCAGTTACCCTTCCAAAATTTCAGCTTTAGATTAGCTCTAGACACTTCTAGATGGTAACCTATACTTTTATTATCAGTAACAGGACTAGTATATACCCTACCAGTTTCCTAATTTCCGTTCGAAAACCTATCTTCTTCTTCTTCCAAACATTTTTCAATTGAAAAAAAACACGTATACCTTCGCTATTCTGCTTTTCTGATCTTGTCGGTGTCCTCCACCCTTACTAATAATGGTACCTATGTAAGTGAAGCTATCGATTTGGCCAACTTTCCCGCTACCTAACATCAAATCATCACCCTTATTTATTCCTAGTTTAAAAGACTCAGTCTCCTAATTGTTAATTTCTTAGTCCTATTCTCTCACCCTGGACTCTTGAAACCTCTGAAAATTCATTCATTTCCCCAATATTTTATCAAGGTGTCTTGAAGCATTTGTACGAACCATGGAACGATGAATTTACCCAGCCCAAAAAATTTTCGTAATTGTGTCAAAGGTCCGTTTTAGAGATCTGTTGTTTAGTCTAGCAACTAAGACCTTTGGAAGAGTTTTGCCGTGATTTTCTTTTTTTTTTTTGCAACAGTGGTGTCTTTTTTTTTTTTTTTTTTTTTTTTTTTTTTTTTTTTTTTTTTTTTTTATAACGCCCAAGTGCCAATGTAGGAGTTTATCGGTTGGATTCAATATGGAATATGGACTTGAAAAACGGAATATATAAAGAATTAATGGATAAATCTTTAAAATTTTATGGTAAAGGGGGATGGTGGGGGGGGGGGGGGGAAGAATGTGCAAGAGTTAAAACTCGATATTAAATTGTGCGACGAAACACTCGCATATTAAATGAAGAAAGTTAAGAGACATTGATAGTGCTAATGATTAAAGTCTACAACAAAAAAAAGTAATAGTTTCCGATCATAATTTAATACGTAATTCAATCAGCATGAACGATTACTTCGTTTTATTTTCTTTATTATTAATATTTTTCAATAGTTTAAGTCACAGTATTTAGTGCCAAATCACAAAATTCGATGATATTAAATTTAATATATACTATGTTCATGCATGAGTTCAGGGAAAAAGATACCGATGTTCTTTTTTTTCGGTGTATATAATTATTCCTGTCGCAGAGAAGAAGATTGACAATTAATAAGGTGCATTAACATACTAATTCTATCTGCTCGGCTACATTTCCCGATTTAATGCACCGGATTAAGCCTAAAGCAAATTACTCCCAAACTAGATATTATAAATTAATATATTTGATCATACTTGTGTACTCGATTCCGACTTTTATAGGATACCCTTTACTATGTTGTAGCTGCCGCTGCAACCCTGATTTTAGGGGAAATCGGGGGAAGGGATAAGACACATGTAAAGGTGCATTGTTTGTTCGCAGTTCCTCTGGGAATCCTTCGAAATTTTTTAGATGAATATCCTTCTTCCCTCCATTCTCACCTCTATCAAATACTTAGCCTATGTAAAAGCGAAATGTATCCATACTGAGGTTCTCTGTTGCATTGTCAAGATTGGTCCATTGTGAATAGGACACCCTGTATAACAGAAAAGTTGCAACTCTTCAGTTATCATGTTTATCTGGTGGTTATCTGGTTCTTAAATGTGTAATTTTTGTTTTCAGTTAAATGGCCAAATTTTCCATTACATGAAGTATCTGGACTGTATGCCAAACGAAGTGTATCAGATGTGCTTGTAGATGCAGCAGACGAGGAAATTATGTCGATTTTAATAGAATCATGCTCCTATTATAAGGTAAAGGTTTCTTTCAAGGAATACCTAGTTGGAATATCACGCACACTCAAGACAGTACTTATGGAATGAAAGGGAACCCTTTTCTCTCTAAGGCCTCGTTTTTCTGTGATCCCACCAGTGGGACACTAAAACCTTGTATGTCAATTTTTTCAAATTATTTAAAAAAATGCAAAACTTCACAAAATGTCTATGTATATTCGCAGGTATTTATCTCGAGTGTTAATAACATTAGAACTATGAAACCCACTGGAATAATTCTTTAACGAATAAGCTCGCTTCAGAACCATCTATGTAGAAATGCATTAAGGTGACTGGGCTAAAACTAGGATCGTTTCCATTCTCTTAATTTCCGACAGCTTCGGCTGAAATCCAATAGTCAATCCTACAAGTCAACCAGTACAAGACCTGAAAGACCCCCTCCTCAATTCAGAGGCTTGACTGCATAAAGACGCTATAAATTTCCCACCAAGTTTAGTACAGGTCTGACATCCTCTTGAAGTGGAAGTGCGAATGAGAGTTATTCTGCACTCTTCTTTTTCCAGACTGGGCTCTCAAAAGACACGAAATCTTATATGGGATTCGGCTTATCCCCCCCCCCCCCCCGGGGAATTCCCACTGAAAAAAATCTGAAAAATTTAAAATTGAGTAGCCAAAGGAAAATTAAGACAAAGAAAAAAATGTATAAATTGTATATCAATTATTATGAAGAAGGAGTGGCGAATCATTGTGCAGGCGGGAGTGGGGGATGCAAGATGCCCAAAAGAGCTCATTTTGCACAATGCCCAAATTGTCTAAATCTCAATGAGCCTTCAGATAAATATAGCAAGGGGTATGGGGGAGGGGATTAGGAATTGATCTCTCATCTCCTTTCATTTAAACTTAGCCTGAATAAGGGTGTTGCAGGGTGATACCTCTCTTCTTATTGCAGAAAAATGTTCCTGATATTTATTTTATAGCTTCGTGTGAATCTCCTCAGCCCCCTACCCACCCTCATGGTCGTAGAAACTTCAGAGAATGCTCATTCAATCGGAAACTGATAGCTCTAATGTTTTTTAGTATATCAATGTTTTTTTAAATATTAAGAGATTTGTATTCAAGCATGAAATAACCCCCAGAGCTGCAAATTAAGCGAAATGTCAATTCCTTACAGATATATTTTATAGTAGAAAAAAAGGGGACATGTTTGATCTTGGAGTCCAGTGGCGTGAAACTTTCAAGGATTATTTTCGTGGTCAAAAAGACCATATAATTTTGTTGTGGGAAGGGAGAGAGGTTAAGGGCGTGCAAGTGAGCCACAAAAACTTTTCCCGGGTCAGTTTGGAACTTACAGATGTAAATCCATGGGCCAAGAGGATTAATGTTCAAAAAATTATTCGATGGTTCCGTTGAAATTTGTCCCCCCTTTTATAAAGAGGGTTCAAAAAAGGGCTGAATTTTTCTCATTGGCCTAAAACTCTTATGAAACTTCTGTCAAGGGGGCCCCAATACAGAAGGAAATTAAAGAAAAGTATTGCTTTCCCTCCAAGTGCAGCCCAAAGAAGGGCCAAAAAAGTTCGAGAAACTTTTTTCTCGCCCACTTCAAATGAAAGGGGCTATTTTATGAACTTGGGAGGGGGATTATTCGATTGGAAATTGAAAGTTCGTGTGTCCCTTGAAAGGGCCAAAAGCTACTGGAGGGCAATCAACCTCCCTCTTAGTTCCTTTTCTGCTGTCTGGCCCTACTCTGATCCCTACGATTTCGAATCACATTTCTAGATGCCCGTTTTGTTCAAAAATTTTAAAATATGTAATTAGGTTGCCTTCGGGGTTGGTATTACCCACAGACTTTACCTTATCCTGCTATGAAAGTCAACCCCCCAAACACCAACAAAGAATTAAAATAAAATGTAAAAACAAATACTGTAAGATCTTCTACAGTACATATTAAATCTAAAGTCTGGAATATTGGTAGAATATTCAAAAATTCTTTCTTTTCTTCATTGTTTTTATTTGTCACATTTTCTCCGTGGCTGATCAATTTCGAATGCAGTAGGAATTTTATATGGGGAGGGGGAGAATTTCCGGGGGTGAATAAGCCTAGCATCATCCTATATAAGATTCCCAACGACAAGAAACTAATGCTGATCTTGCTCATTCTATACAGATGATGAATTGGTCCTTGGCATAAGAAAGGTAGAAACAGCATATCGAATGTTACTTTTACAAAATGTTCTGGCTTTTGATCTGATAATATGAGTTTAGGAACCCTCCTCCCTTTCCCATTTATTTCGGATCGGGATATTGATTCGGATCGGATATATTTCCCATTGATTTCGGATCAATAAAAGATTTAAACAAGACATTAAATCTTACTTGCTTCTAAATTTCGTTAAGATATGACTACACCTTCTGGTAATGCTAATGACTAGAATTTTGAGATTTCTCCTTCCTTCATAGAGGTCAAAATTGAATGCGAATCCTGAAAAGGGGCAACTGGAAACCCCAATATAGCCTCTGACCAAAGTTTAACCCCCTCTGGTGGATGTCTTGATGACTAAGGCTTAGAGACCTTTCAATCCTGCCAAAGGTTTTGTTGGGTTTGGAACTCTCAAAGTCATAAATGCTGAAGAGAAAATTAGCCACATGATAAGTTCTGGAGATGGATGAAGAATGTGTCCCCAGCATATTCCTACTCAGTAGCCTGCAGGGGGGTATAGGAAAGATTTGGTTTCCAACTCTTAGTTGTTCATTAATGCTTGTTCTATTTATGACTGGTATTCGGGAGAAGGTAGAGAAGCCGTGCTCCCCAAAAAGCTAGCTCAGTGATTCTTGAAATAGGTGATAAAATTATAGAAATACCTGACTGTAACGATTTCTTTCTTTTTGCTTCCTCCTGGGATTTTTTTTTTCTTTTGTTCTTCTCCTAACGATAATAGAAATAATATTGACTTTTCTGATAAGTAAAAGACTTAGACTATGATATAGAACAGGCCGTAAAGCTGACATGTTACTCTCTTACTTGTATACATGGGTGCAAACTTTACTTTTTCTTTTGTGGCTCAATTTCCAAATATTCAGGAAGAGTCTATTTCCGTCCCCCGAAGAGTCTATTTCCGAAGAGGCTATAATTCTCACGACTGATGACTTTCTGGTGTATTTTAGATCATTAAGATTTTTACCCCCATAATAATTTCATAGAACACCCTGCATTTACGTGTATAAACAATATTGCATATGTTTATTATATTAAATTATATACAATTTATATTTTCCATATTTGTTACATTTGACTAAATATACTATTGCAATGTTTACTCAGTTTTTCGCTTTGTTTTAGTAATACTGAACTAGAATCGACATTTAAAACTTATGAGCCGCTGGAAATAGTTAAGTTTGAAGTTAGTAACTTTTACTCGAAATCCCAAAGTGTTCCTTATCCTTAACCTTTTCTTCTTTTTTTTCCAGAATTTAATAAAAGTTTAAAATTCCATTTCTATTTTTTTTTATTCAGTTTTTTTTTCTAGGCCTACTTTGATTGTTTGCATTTTTGCTAAATCGTTGCTTTGTTAGATTTGTTGTGGTGTTTTTACAATTTTATTTAGTTGTTTTTTATAACCCTTGATTTTGAGGGAAATAAATACTATGAAAATATAGAAATGTATAGCGCAAAACGAGTAAAATGTTTGATCATGGCAGTAATTTAAACATAAGATATTTTACGTAACATTTTATATAATACATAAATACAATATTGCTAATTTAATTGCTATCCTCGTTAAAAGCCTCACTCATTAGCTTACTTATGTTTCTACATTTTAATTTTTTTTTTTCACCCCTAATCAGTTTCCACTTTTCTTTCTGGGTCTTGCGCTCATGATCTTAGGTTTATTGAGATCCTAATGCAAGTTATTAGGAACTGGGGCTCTAGGTTTATAATCCATTCACCCCAGTAGGAGCACTTAAATAGAAATATATACCTAAAACATATAATTTTGTATTTCAAAACTTACATAATGTGGAACAGTGGTCCGTTTTCATGCTTGCATGTTAACAAAATAGTCTTTGCCGTCTCTTCGTCTGATTGAATCAGAGGCAACGCTCTTGTATTACCTTAGTTAACAGCCATATTCCTCTCAAGGGTTTGTTTTTCCTGACCACTTCGCGTAGAAAGGGTGGCTACTGAGACTTGGGAGAGCGCTGATTTGATTAGAAGGAAATGGCAAGTTTTAGTGCCTATTCTAAGGGTCGTAAGTAATTGGAGGGCAGTCAGCCCACTGTCCGTGCTCTTTTTGCTGATGAAGATATATTACTATGAATGAATAAATTAAAACTTAAAGGTAATGAAAAAAATGAATGTCGGATCAAACATAAGGATAACCCAAACCGAAAAACGGTACTCTTTAAAGGTTCTGAGCTTTTAAGTGTTTATGGGGTTGGTCCTATTCTTACTTGCTGTAATTTCTGTTCGTTTTAAGTTTGACATAATAATTCCTTTTAATTTTTGTCGTTTGGGATCCTTCTGTTCCTCTATAGCAGTATATGTTACATTTATGTCTAATGTGATTATTCATTTAATTGTCTGTTTGTTTTCGGTTTCATTTATTCATTCGCAGTAATTTGAATTGCTATATGACTTTATTTCTTTTAGGTTTAGGTTTTAATGTGGTTCTTTACTTTGAAAAAATCTTCTTATCCTCCTGAGACCTGACCATAGAAATACTTTTCTGATTATGTTCATTTCTTTGTAGTTGACTTAAAAAAAAAAAAAAGCATTTTGACCATTGGTCAAGTAAAAAAAAAAATTTGACCCCCCCCCCCTCCCTCCCTCTGGAGGATGTCCACAGGTGTGGACATTGGGTCCCTATCGAGGTTAGAGTATAATAAAAATCTGTTTCGTCTAATAAAAGAGATTTGTCAAAACGTTGAAAACAAAACATGAGATTTCTTGAAGCAGTTGTTGTCTCGTGTCAAGCAGAGAATGATTTTACACTGTGAGCACATCCATCTGGACCTTTTGCAGCATCCTGGCCTTCTGCACCGAGCTGCATTCGCCAAGTCCCAAAATTCTGGTAGATGTAGTGCAGCTCTGGCATATGGTGGAGGGATTGGCCTCTTTTTCACACTCAAAACACGGTGTTGAGTTCACCCAAGAGTTCTTCGTTGCTATTTTCTTGACCTCGTGACTCCGAGCTTCCAAAATTGAGCAAAAACTCGGCCACGTTGAAACGAAGGTCAGTGAGCTGTTTGAGGTCACCAGAAACTTCTGGGCCATGGCCCTTCAGCTCATGAAATGCATTGGCTAGTGCAGCATCCACAAAATGATGAAACAGACGCACAGTCCATTTTTTAGTACGCGTCTCAAACCGGTAATAGCTGACCATGCGGTCCACAAGGTCGACCCCACTCATGTGGGTGTTGTAGTCGGAAATTACTCGTGGACATTTGACCTGCACGTAAGACCCCTGGCGCTTGTCATACCGTTTGACCTCTCTCTCCTCTTCTATACCTTTGCAGTTTGAAGACAGGAGAATCACTTTGTTATCATACCACTGGGTCACGGCTACTTTTCTATCTGAGCGCACAGACATGACAGAGGTTCATCTGCCCTTTCTTTTCATTTCTGTTTCGGTAAAAAGCGTTGGGCCGTTGGCACCCAAACAGTTCTTCATGATAATTCCGGTCGCATTTATTTTTCTTTCAGCCAGCATGTCGAGGAGCTTAACAGATGAGAAGAATCGGTCAAAATAGAGGTATGTACCTTCTGGTAGGGTCTCAGATAAGCGCAGTACGATCCCAGCTGACAAGCCATGTGCTACCAGCTGCTCTCCCAGGGTGGTGGCTCCCTGGTAGATTTGGAAGTCAAGTATCAGCCCTGAGGAGCTGGCAAGGACAAAATTCTTTAATCCAACCGGATTGGGCTTGTTAGGGACATATTGCTTGAGAGTCGACATACCCTGGAAGGGTATCATCTGTTCGTCAATTGAACAGTTCCTGTCACGTGGCAACTGGAGACAGATATTCCTGAAGTTGTCAAGGATCGGCTGCACCTTCCAAAGCCTATTTTTGGTTTTTTCTTCGTCTGAGATTTCTGAATCAACAACGAACTTCAGGTTCGACCGGATTGTGAAGAATCTGTCTCGAGTCATCTTTTGCGATATGGCTTCCACCCTAAACTTCCCAGACCAGTACATGCGGATCCGAGGAAACTTGAGGTTCCCCATCAGGATGACAATGCCAACAAAAATTTTCAGCTCGTCTGGAGTTGCATTCAAGCTTTTGTGGTGGGCCAACTGATAGTTGTAGTTCATGCAAAAAGCTCTACGTTCGAAGAAGCTCTCCGGGTAATATTGCAAAAAGAATTGTTCTGTACTCCAGTCGTCGTGGTCCTAGAAATGAGCAGGGCCCACGTCCGGGCCACGATGATTATCGAACCACCGAGACTTCCTCCAGGACAAGGTTGCTGCTACTTCGTCAGCCTTCAAGCGTTTGGCACGGGTTGCTAAGGGTACGTTATCATCGTATTCTTCACTTTCAACATCTGGAAGAACAGCATAACTGCTTGATGACGGAATGGCTGCAACAGCTGGTTCACCGTCAGAGTCTGAAGACGACAAAGAGTGGTTTTTTATCCATTCCTCATCATCATCTAAATCAGAGAGGTCCAGGTCGCTCTCATCGAGCATTCCGAGGGCGTCATCAAGGGAAACTACAATAAAGGAACAGGTTCAGTAAGCTTGAAACCAATAGGTAGATAGGTAGATAGATAGATAGTGATTGGCAAAAGAACAATCACAAACCCTAGTGGACCGAACTTGCATTTCTTATTCAAAAAAATACAATAACAACACATAGTTACCACTGTAACGAAAACACAACAGGTAACAGTCAGAAAATACAAAATACAAAAGTCATAAATATAGGTCATAACTATAAAATATTTTAAAGGTCATAATATAAAAAGATAAAAAGGTTAACAAATAAAATAACCAAATATTCAACAATGAAAAAATAATATATACAAAATAGTTTAATTTTTAGCAGACTTACGGGTTGTGGTTGTTTTTATTTTGGTTGATTTTATTTGTAAAAAAAGAATAAAAGTTTTTTATAGCGTAAGGTAGAAAAGGGTATGGGAGACAGGATGGGTGTGGGTGGGGACATTATACGGGAGTGGCGATTTCTTATGGATGAGTGGTGGCTAGGTTGTTGCCAATTTAGTAAATAAAACAATCATTGACCTCTGCTATCCCCATTAGAATCGAGATTTGAACTACGAAAAATCAACCCTAGCTTTTTACGGACTACTTTTCTTTTAATTAGTCAATAAAAAAGTGAGCTTTTTTCATTAATGAAAACAAATTACCATGCATATAGTGAGGACTGCCGCAATTTGAAACATCCGCTTTTTTCAAAAAGTTAAATTTGAAGTGTTTTAGAATTAACGCGCATTTTTGAACTTGCTTTTCTTAGTTTACTATGGATGATGATATCAATGTTCTAAGAGGGAATACCTTAATAGAACGTTTGTCCTTACCAGCTGATTGTATTTATTACATTCTATGAGGTTTTTATACGGCTGAATTCATATCTAACTGGATTTTTATGTCTAAATATGTGTCGGCTAGATATCTAATTTCAGATATCTCTTTTGTACATAAATATGAGTGCTTAGTTACAACCAAACATCCAGTTGGTGGCCTCAATTCACGGAATTTTTTTATTGGGGGGGGGGGGGTAAATACACTTTTCAAAGTGGGGAGGGGGTTAATTTTGTTGTTATTTAAATTTTTTCAAAGAAAATACAAAAAATGATTTTCGATAAAAATACCCAGAAATAAAAATTTCAAAAACAGGGAAGAGAGACAATTGCCCTTCCCCCAATCGGTGCAAATGCATCCAGTTCTAGGGTCTAGAACTTTTTGTCTTGATCCGATATCTTGTCAATGATGCTCCTATTTTAGTCACTATATTCGTCCTCTGTATACGAGTAGCTTTAAACTAGATGAGTTAAATTTGACGTATATATGGAATAAGTATAAAACGTTTGACATTATGTAAATTTTTTTTACAAAATTGTGTTTTACTAGAAAGTGAAAAAGCTGTTTTTGTATGGTTCATGAAAATAATAATTGCTAACAAATTATTTTTTTAATGAAGCATTTCTTTATGAATCGGTCCTCTTGCGGTGCCCAATGCGATTAACTGACCGAAGAAAAAAGGGGGGTGAGTAGAACACCGGTCGTTTTTCAAAATCTATACAGAAATAGGGAATTGAAACAAGTTAATTGAGATTTGTAACTTAATTCTAATGAACTATATCAACATTGATTTTTAGTTTTTCGCACAATTTTGGGTTCTTATTAAACTTGGGTCTCCGTTATCTGGGTTGATGCTCTATTTCATCAAAAATTGGGGCAGCAGTTTGCTAATTTTAAGACCCAAATGAGTGTATGGCCGGAGCACTAGCTTGGTAATTCCGTTTCCTTCAAAATCTCTAAAAATAAAATAGATGGTGTGTTTTTTTATGCACAGTAGAAGTTGAATCACTGTAAAGTCCGGGACTCCGAGAAAGTCAAAAGTCAGGATAGCTTGCTAATTCAGTTGTCCCTAAAAAATGAAAAAAAAATTATCTCTCTTAGTATAATGTAGCAGTTTAATTACTATTAACTTAATAAACTAAGCCATCTGAAGTCAGAATAGATGTTTTATAATCATAGTACAATACTAAAATAACGAAAAGCATAGTTCCATAGAGTCTCCCTGTATATAATTTAGTGGTTAGATTATTGCCAATTTTGGGACCCAAAAATAAAGCTTGCCAGTTTCGGTACCCAAGAAAAGAAACGGATGGTACGGTTATGTATCCCTGCATAATAGATAGCGGTAGAAGTCTTAATTAATTAGAGGCTAATGATTTATCTCCATCCAAAATGCCTCAATCTTCACATCTCTTTTTTTTCAATTCATCTGACTTTATGTATTGAATCTTGGACGGAAGAGGGGAGGTAGTGTGTTAATTAATTAGTATATTTTTTTTGTTATGTAAGCACAGAATAGCTATCATACCATATAAATTACTGTATTGGTCTGGATGAGCACCAATATTAGCCAGTGATTTTCCAGAAAATTAGCCAGGACATTAACGTATTTATTGATTTTTCTAAGCACCGAAATTTGCGACCCGAATCCGGATTTTAGGAACGTGTACATTTCTTAGGTTCCGAAATTAGTAAAGTACTGCCCCGACTTAACATAAAAACGGAACCGACCCGGGTGCGAAAATCGGGCTTCTGTTGTACGTGCAATTTTATGCTCTGTTAAAGTGAAGATTTTTTGCATCCTCTATTTTTATTTTTCGTTTTTGCTAATTTACATTTTATTTTCTCTAGCTGAAGAATCATTTCCCCGAATGGTGCATAAAAAATACTGTTTGAGGTATAAAAAAAGGTCTGGGAGCTCCTTCCTGTTTAGCTACCTCCTGATAAAAGAGTTATTATTTCTTTTATTAACTCACTGTTTAAGTTAATTGAATATTTGATTTTCAGGAAAGTTTGACAATTATAGAAACAATAATCAGGGCTGAAAAAATGTCCTGTAGTCAAGTAGTCACGGAAGTAAGTGAGCCCCCAGCAAAAAGGACCCACACACATAGAAACTACCACTTGCCAGCTACTGAGACGATATTGAACTCTTTCCACTCTTTAGCATCTTCTCTAGCAAAGGACTGTAATAACACCCAATGCGTTGCGCTTCTGAGGCTTCAATATTTGCTTACATATTGTGCAGTAAAGCTCGAGTATGATATTGATATAAGTTCTATATCAGTGATAGCTGCAGAGAATATCTCAAAGATGTTGAAGAATTGTGATTCAGCTCAGACATTCAGTGATATTATTTCGCCAATAATGGACGTGGTGTCAGCCTTGTCTGTCTATCATATGGTCAAAGGTTTGCCTCAGCAACTGCTTAGCTGGGTTGTTGCCATGATTACTTTACCATGGATGGTTTATGAGGTTAATTTCCTAGATTTAGTGGTAGAGAAAAAAGCGATGTTTGAAGAAATGGCTCGACTAGTGGACCCCCTGCTAGGTGAATTTTGTATTGTATTTTAACGCTAGTATTAGTCCTATTCATCAGCAAGTTTTTAATGAAGACATTTTAAGATTAAAGCAACTCATTGAACCTTATCCAGGTGCTTCAGTAAATTTGATTTGCCTAGTCTGTATATATCTGATAGGATGTTTATTTTTTCTGATAAGCAATTTATCTCTTAAAACACTAAGTACAGTGAAATCTGATTTATTTAATTGGCTTAGTTAAAATTTAGAGACATATATATATA
>JAQQPU010000890.1:79088-94681 GCA_029168905.1 Artemia sp. Kazakhstan ARC1039
GTGCTTTATAGTAAATAATGTTGCTTTAGATAACTTTGACATATTAGGATTTATTTTATCGTACTTTAGAAACTACAGCATATCTAACTGCAATAACTTTCAACATAATATCTCGAACTAGGGCAAGAAAACACGAAGTACTTTTTTCTTTGTTTTGTATGTCACTGTAACCAGATTTTTTCTTCTTTTTTTTGAAAATTTTGGAACAGTTCAATACTTTAACCAAGGATAATTCAAAGCAACAGAATTGCGAAATTCTTTATTCCGCTCATATTTATGAAACCAAAATAAAAAGAAGCTGTGGGTCCTTCCTAGGGCTTTTTGACTAAATGTGCACGTTCTTTATATGTGTATTTGACATATTAGTCTCTAAATATCCAATAATTAAAAATATAAAAATATAAAGTATATAAAGTTAAAATCAAAAGCAAATATAAATTAAGTTTAAAATATAAATGTTAAACATCAAATATAAAAAAGCTTTGCACAATATATATTTAAAATATATTCTCAATTATATAATTCTGCGAGGTGATAGATATACGCTAGATAAACAGCTATATCGAGATCGCAAAGTATTAATGAGGTTATCTCTTTGTTGGAATTAAATTTTAAAAAAACAACAAGTTTTTCAACTGAAACTAAGGAGTAAGATTAAAACTCAAAACCAACAGAACTTATTCCGTATAAAAAAGGGTTGCCACCCTCCTTAATACATTGCTCTTCATGCTAATTTTTTTAAAACTTTTAAGAAAGCTGCCTATTCTGATTAAACGGCCCTTGTGTTTCATGAGTTTTAGGAGCCGTTGTTAAGAAATTGGGACAAGAAGTCAAACTTTAGCGTAAAGAGCAAGGTATTGAGGATCGGACAACCCCTTCATATAAGGAATAATTTCTTTTCGTTCTTGGTTTTAATATTGCTCCTTACTTTCAGTTGATTTTTTTTTTTTTAATTGAATTTCTGATCGTTTTTCATATAATGTCGGTAAATCTGAAATAGCATCCATGAAAAATTCCTTGCCCTTAGGGGAAACTCCTCCGTAGAAATTTACTCCCATGTAAAATCCACCCCCTCTCCTCCGTAAAATTCCTTAGGGACAACTCCTTCATCGCTGAAAATCTCGCCCGCCTCTTTAAAATTTCTTGCAGAAGATTCAGCCTGAAAAATTATTCTAGGCATGCTTTCATTTGAAAAGACCAAGTTCTAATCGTTTTTCCGATCACTCCGGAAATCCCCCCTTCCATGGAAATTATTTCGCGGAAATCCAGACACACTGAAAATTTTCCCCGGAACATCTCCACATGCATAATTGAGTAAAAGGCTCAAACTGTACCTTTTTTAGAGCTAAGTTTAAAATTTGCAAGCATTAAGATTGCAGATAACACGAAACTTTCATTTGTCATATTCTTTCCTTGCTAAATTTGTATGTACATTTTTTATTCACTGTGCCTGGGCACGATTTTTTGCTAATCTTGTTAATTACGCTTTCTTTGAGAAAGATTTTCCTCCTTATCTTTTACAGCAGTGCTAGCCTATTTTTTTCTTGTTTTTTCTTTTCTTTTTCGTTTTCTAGTTCTTCTTTCTCCTTTTAAGATGTCTAGTGAAAATTGTTATTTTGTCAATTTATTGTTGTTTTTGTTTTTTTTATTTTGACTTGTTTTTCTTCACAGTTTGATTTTCTCTAGTAGGTCAACGGGTTCATTTAATTGGAAATGCACGATATTAATAATAATAATAATAATATATTGCGAAAACAGGCTTGCGCCTCTATCTACAAAAATTTAAATAATCAAATGATTTTTCACTATAATGATTGTCAATCTTGTTCTTAAATGCATTGACTGAATCTGAGTTGACAGTGTCTGGTGGTAGTGCGTTCCATTAGGAGACAATGCGGTTGCTGAATGCCCCTCTACCAACATCTCTTCTGAAACGTTCTTCGGTTAGCTTAAACTCGTGACCTCTCAGGTTATTATTCTTGAATGTTATTATCTCTTTTGGAGGGATGTTGTCGTAGTATCTGTTGCATATTTTATATGCTTCAATAAGATCTCCTCTCAAAAATCGGTATGAGAGACTTGGGAGCGACAATTTTTTCAAACGGTCTTGGTATGATAAGTCTCTAAGTGATGGAACAAATTTAGTAGCCCTCCTTTGGATTTTTTCTATTGCATTGCTGTATTTAAAAAAAATGGTCTGGTTGTTGTATGACCGTATTCGATCATTGGTCTCACTAACGATTTGAAGAGTGTAGAAAACAGTGTTGAGTCAGTAAGAGAGAAATTTCTTCGAATAATTCCCAAGACTTGTGATGACTTAGAGATGATTGACTAGTAGTGCTTGGTGAAAGTCATGTCACTGTCTATTGTCACTCCCAAGTCTCGCGCTTCTTCTTGTATAGGTATCTGTTGTCCTTCAAAGCAGTAGTGCCGAGAAATGTGTTTTGGGCCTAGCCGAACATGACAACTTTTTTCTGTATTCACTTCCATGCTCCATCTTTTCATCCATTCTGCTATTTTGTTAAAGTCTTGCTGTAGTGTTTCTGTATCTTCAAAGCTTGTTATTGCGCGAAAGATTTTTGTGTCATCTGCATAAATCAGTGTCTCAGAATCTATGTTATTTGGGAGATCATTTATGTAAATATTGAATAGTAAAGGCCCCAGAACACTACCTTGAACTACTCCACTTGTGACTTTTGTCTCATTGCTGCCAAGATATCCTTCCAGTCTCACTCGCTGAGATCTTCCTTTCAGAAAGTTGAGAACCCACTTTAGAATAATATCGTCAACACTGATAGACTATAGTTTTCAAAAAAGTTGACTTTGTGAGATTTACCAAAGGCTTTTCTGAGATCTAAGTATAAAATATCTACCTGCATCCCACTATCCATATGTTTTCTCCAGGCCTTTGTAGCGACAAGTAGCTGGCTTTCTGCTGATCTTTTCTTTAGAAATCCAAACTGTGCGGTTGAAATGATGCTTCTTTCGAGTAGGTACTGTAATATATTATCGTGGAGTAAGGATTCTAGTATTTTGCATGTGATACAGGCTGAACTGATCGGTCTGTATTTACTTGGATCTGATTTGCTTCCTTTTTTGAAGAGGGGTATCACCGTTGCTTGCTTCCATGTATCAAGCAGGTTCCCTGTTTGTAGCGACTTGACAAAAATGTAGTGCAATGGCGCTGCAATTTCTTGTGCCAGCTCTTTGAGTGCTCTAGGATGTAGGCCATCTGGACCTTCTGATTTGTAAGAGTTTAGATTTTTTTAGTTTTTTTGTAGACCATTTGTATTGTCAGTTCTATTTCTTCAAATTTGCCTGCGACTAGTGGCTGACATTCCTCTTGACTTTCATCTTTGTCGCTCTCTGTTGCGAAAACTGCTGATCTAGTAGGTTGGCTTTAACTATTTGGTCACTGATTGTTAAATTTGTTGCTGAGTTTCTAAGACCGGGAATAACCGGCTGTTCTTTTCTTTTTGAATTCACGAAGTTCCAAAACGCCTTGGGGTTGATCTTGGAGTTTTCGGCTACTTTCCTCTCCTTTTCGCTTGCTTCTTGTCTAGTGGCTTTCCTCACTTTGTTGGCGATTCTGCGATAATTTCTAGGATTACTTTCGGTATCAGTCTGCTTGAGCGTCTCCCAGGCCTGCCGCTTGGTTTTTATTAGGTCAAGGATCTCTCGTTATAGAGGCGGTCGTTTAAATATTTTGACTATTGGTCAATGTTAGGTCAATATTAGGTCAATGTTTGTTTTTTAAAATAATTTTGTAATCATAATTTTGTTTACTAACAATAGGTCTGATTGTTCTTGAAAGAATCCTGTCTGTTCAGAAAAAATGTGAAATCGCCTGATATTGAAACATACCAATTCTTCATTCTATATAATATGTATGGAGCTCCCAAGCCCCAAATCGATGATGTCGTATGATAAATACCAGAGTTAACATAAAGAATATATTTTTGGTTATGATATAACTTTCCTTGAATATTTCTTTGACTGCACAGCCTTTTACATTTATAAATGCATCGAAAATCTGCTACTACCACTACTACTGCTAACAGCGCATTGCAGCACCAGGCCGCCTGAGGCCACCGCAGCTGTGCACACTCTTCATCTATCCCAATCTATCCAATGCTTAACACTAATCCGTTCGTTTCAGATTGTCTGTGGGATTTTTCTTCGTTAATGGCTTTTCTATGAACTGGATTGAAATGTTTGAATAGTACTGTTAACTTTCCTCTGTCTTGAGGCAAAGAAGAAAGTACTTATATTTTCATAATTAAATTCTATTCTTTTTTACTTCTATGTTTTATAATCTAATAGACAGAGTGTACAAAGAGTACGTACATGTCCAGTACTAGCTATTTTAGGCTTATAAGTACTCTCGCAAAAAACATTCATAACTTTTTTTTAAGATTTTCTAGCAATATATAGATATTTATAAGTTATTTTGTAGATGTTAACATGAAGTTGAAGTTTTTTAAGCTACTTTCAAGGACTTGCATCGAAGTAGCTCCTCAGTGGCGACTTAAATGTCTAAAATACGCAAAACAAGAGCTACAAGATCAGGTACTAAAGATGATTTTTCCTTTATTTGCTTCATTTTGTTTTCTTGTTTTTCTTTTTTTATACACAAAAAACGCTATAGTTCACGTAAATAACAGTTCATGTTTGAAGATGTAATCCCGGGTATGTTCCAGAACTCAACGGTCATAAAAATAATCAACTATATTTAATTGATTACAATATAAATAACAATTGATTTTATATGAAAAATATTTAATTATTCTTTATTGTTTTCGTTCCAATGACAAACACTACGAAATTGTAAGTAATTCATATCGAAACAACGACAGAACAGACTGCATTGCTACCTTTTTTGCATTATGGCAGGGGCTAATTTTGCTGTTGTGTACCATTTAGGCTGAGCCTAACAACAAACAATTAGTTATCATTAATAATTATTGAGTTCTAGAACACGCCCCTAGACAATCGTCTTTTTAGCGTAGCATTTTAATTCAGCTGCTTATTTTTCTAATATCACAGCTATAGAGATATAATTCATACTAATCACAATTAATTTAAATCACATATTATTTAAATCTGCTTGTGTTTTTTTTAAACTTGAGTAAAAGTTCTGTATTTGGATTTTTGTCCTTAAGTTATGCCACTTTTCTGTTATGTATTTATGTATTGATCTATTTTATATTAGGTGTTGTTTTTGCCGCACTTGTAATGTTATTGTGGTGATTAAGCCCCTACAAGCTCAGCTTTTGGGGCTGCAATATACGCCCTATATGTTTCCAATTTCGTTTTACTCTTTTATTATAACAAAACAAATCATTTATTCCTTACAGTAAAATGTTCAAACTGACTTTGGGTTTGTTTTAAAGCAATATTAACCACAAGTGCTTGTTGATGATGTTTTTTTTGTGTATACCAACTAGGACTAAATCGGCATCGATTTGAGATTAAGCACCTATAAGCTCAGCTTTTGGGGCTGCAATATCTGCCGTTTATGTTTTTAATTTCGTTTTACTCTTTTTTGTATATCGTTGTATTAGAGTTAGATTCTGTAGTGTTAAATAAACGAAATGAAATGAATTTAAGTTTAATTGAGACGAATTTTAGTGTTGATCAGAAGGATATGAAAAGAATGAAAAAGAAAAGGAAAAAAAGAATATATCCAAGACTGAAGCATAGCCCAGTAAGTGTCCGTTGACTCCTTTAAATGATATGCCACGATTTTTCCATAACTATTCCTTATTTATTCTTGTCATTAATTGCCATAAACTAGGATTTGTTCTCAATGTTGTCGTAAACTGGGATTGTTCTGTGAATAAACATATCTAAATCATATAGCAAGAAATTGTCGTTGCACCTCAAGGAATTATAATGAGCGTTGATGGTCAAGGTACTTCAACGTGATTTCTTCCCTCGAAAAATGATACCTTGTAATTTTTACTATCGTAGGTGATATATTCTATTGCTGTAGCACAATAATTCTTGATTTACCATAAATTTGTTATATAATTTATTCAATGTGAAGAATATATAGATTTTAAATAGTGTGGAAATGCCTATTTAAACAGTATTAAATCTGAAATAAAAGGGTAATGGAATTGAGATCTATTGTTATTTCTAATACAACTTTTTTAATGGGATATAGGGTTAATTCTTCATAAACCTATATTTTTTGCCTTTTTTTGGCCTGTGGTCCATTTTTTTGTCATTGCTCTTCTATTTCGGACGACACATTTCAAATAGCGCATATAGTATATATTACTCACAAGTGACTCTTTCTTTTAGAATCTTAGTGATGTCGTTGGTGAGATCCCCTGGATTTTATATTGTCACCAGTCGTGGAGCATAGAGTTGGTAATGGATATAGTTCGCTCTAGTCTTGAAACAAAAAATACGGATGTCTTGTTGTCTTTTGTGCAAGTTGCTCCAGCCTCTATTTGCTCTTTATCAAAGACCTCATTTTTAGCTATGTGAGTAAATAAAAATTTTACTATTTATTTAATAGACTTTAGCTCTAACAATTTCCTCTGACGAATATAAAGTTTTGAGCGAAGACATAGACATTGCATAATGCAGTCTTTCTAGGATCCTTATGTCAAATTAATCATAACAACAAAAACATGATTTATCGAACCATAGAAGTATTTAAATAAAGATTAGATTTTAACTTTCCCATCCGAAGAAAAAAAAATTGGAAACTCTTTCTTCTTCTTCTTTACTTCATCTTTTTTTTTGCATCTCCTGTATTTTGCTATGGTGTACATCTTGTCTCAGTCAACGCAATAAACGCTGACTTTCTAAAAAAAACCTTTTTTTGTCATGCATAATTTTTCCTTGCCTCATCAAATTGATCGCACGAGAAGAAACCCTCGAACAGTGAAACTGTGAAGCCTGTTAGTGCTTGGGCTGTAAAGCTTAACAGTTAAAATTTCTTGATCATAGTTGCCCGGCTTCAAGTATCCTTTTAATAAATTCCAAGTGAATGTGGACACTTAGGTGTGGAAGGTATATTGGGCTCAGAAGTGGCGTACGCTTTTGAAAATTTTCCTGCTCTTTTTCCCTAGGCCCAAAATGGCCTTCCGAATAAGTTTAAAGCTGATTGAAGGCTAGGGAAGGGGAATACGCCTTTAAAACTCGTCATTTTTACTATCTACAGAGCCGAAAACCTGCTTTTTCAGGTTCAGGAAAAAGCTGTTGATGCGAAATTTTTATTTGATTCCGCTTCAAGCAGGGCACAACATTCCTACTTTCCTGCTAAAGATATGACGGTTAAAAAGGCAGGGGTGTTTGATGGGCCATGAACCCATTTCGTGCCTGAAATAATACAGACTAAGAATCATACAGACTAAGAATAAGAATCGTTTAGCATTGTTAAACGGTGACTACTAATTAAAACAACTATTTTATAACTAATATGAGAGTATAAAATTTATTAGACTCTCTTAACGTTTGGTAGAAGTTGCCATCAAATAAGACTGAAACAGCTTATATTCTGCTGCCATAAGTGAAACATAATTTTTATATAAAAAAAAAAAATTATTTATTAGAAAACGAAAAATGCAGATTTTTGATTTTATTAGGTTTCTTGGTAATTGCAAAGTATTTATTTTCAAGTTTTTAAGTAGGCTCTGTCTACAATTTACTGCAATTTCAGAAAAAAAATTTATACAATTTACAAGAAATGAGGGTTGAAGTTGGGTTATCTAGTCTGCATTCCTTGCTCCATCCTTGAACAAAAATTAATAGTTCGAAAAAAATTACAAAATAAAGCTAAAACTGAGATCATCTATAATCTTAAGTTAAATAAAAACTTGCAGAGTTTTTCTTACAAGTTGGAATTTTATTCAAGCTGAATGTGTATATTCTAAGGCCAAAATAATAACTAACTGTACTGCCGTCAAAACCAGTAGGTGAACAACCCCGTTTCAAAAACAAAATTTACAGATTTGACAAGAAAAGAGAAATTGAAGGTGTGTTATTTGGTTTGCATTCTTGTCGTAAGGTGTACAAGTAAATCAGTAAAGTTGATCCTCTTTTTGAGTCTAAGTTCTGTTTGAAGCTGAATAAACTTCGTGTTAAGAAACTGATGACTAGAAACGCTACAATAATTACAGATTTAAATAAGCTGCCTATCTTTTCATTTAAAAGCCATAGATGTGAAAGGGTAAAGGGGGTGTTGAAGGGGGGAACTTTTCCATTTTGGCTCTCTAATAATACGGATTGAAAATCCTTCCACCTTGGTACGCGCCATTTTTCTGCAAAAACTCGTCATTAAAAGGGGTGGAGACGGAAGGGGAGATATGTTGAAGGGGTTAAGGGCCCACTCTGTGCCATCTTCAATAGAAGTTGAAAGTTCTTGCATGGTTTCTCTTCAAACAATGTGAAATGTCTATCTTTCTGCTGAGAAGTTGATGGGAAGATGGAGGTGGTGGCTGTTGGGGTCATCGCTGGACTATGTTGTGCCTCAGATCATACAGATTGAAAATTATTGCCACCGGTTTACAACTTGTCAAGTAATATCCCTGGAGCAATGTAATCGGGCTGAGGGCAGCTATATAGAGCTGGTAGTTATTCTATATGAGACCAGCCTGAGTTGTAAGTCTTAAAACCTAGAAACTTTAAAAGAATTGGACTTTACGCTTTAACGCTTATACAATGCGTTATTATTTAAATAACGCTTTAACGTGGCTTTTATTCTTTATCAACAGTAAATGTGTTACAGACAGTATAACGTTATCTAATTGAAATAAAAACCAAAAATCATAGATTGTATTACTGCCATACTGACAGAAGCTTAATTTTTGGGTGTGGAACCGGCTTGAGTTCCTCGTAGTCTTTAACTCTAGTGTTCATCTTGGTGTTTTGAAACCTCTTGAGCTGACGAGATTCAAAGTCGGCTGTTTCATATCATAAACAATTCTATTTTACGACAACTTTAATTACACTTTTTTGAAGTAATACTGTCAATACTAATCCCCTTTATTTTTTTAGGTCTGAAGAAAACATAATGGGTCATCTTCTTCTTCTGAGATGTCGATTATGCTTTCGATCAGAAGATAAGAAAACGTGTCATATTAAGAATAACAAGACTCAGGGACTAACGAAAGAGATCGCTAAAGTTTACATGACAGTTTTTAAGAGTAACCTGCCTCTAGTGACAGAGTGCGGAGTTAACATAATACCCCGTTTAGCGACACATTTGCAGGACTGTGGTATTTATGATTTAGAATTGATCCATCAAACATTTGCTCTGTTTGACAACACCAATAAGGCAACGCAATTGGCAGTGGCTGATGTTCTGAAGAGTCTTGTCTGCATTTTGGTAATGATTTGATTTTGTGTGATTGTCCTATTGTTCCCATAACCACCCCACCATCTATGAAAGAGAGTTCCGTGTACATGCCGGATCCTGCTTTTTATTGGTAGTTTATATCTCACTTGATTTGATTTTTATGCTGTTGGTTCTGAAAATTCCTTTAGAAATTGTATGCGACATTAAATTCAAGATCCTAGTAGTGACCTTAGTTATAGCCGATATCTTTAGGTCCCATCATCTTAGTTTCCGGGTTAGTGAGGACCCGATGCTCATTTATTCATGGCACTATCTCTTTAATATTTTCGTTTATTTCGTCATTCGATTAAAATAAAATTACACTAGAAATATATCGAGTATACACATTAGGCGATAGACTATAATTTTGTGATTCTGGTAGTGACACAGAGATTGGAAAACTTTCATTTTCCTATGTTAGTTTACCCAAGAAATCAGGTAAATTTCCAGTCTTTCCGAATTTTTCCAAATTTGTGGGAGAAGTCGAGCAGGATGTTTTGAAGCACGGAAAACCCTTTTAATGCTGTTCGATGAGGCCATTGTCTCCTATTCTGAAAATTTAGCTTAACCAGTCTCTCCTGTCGTATATCACGTATAGAGTATTTGTAATCAGGTGTTCTTTTCGGTTCCTTCTGTTGGTCAGAGGTTTTAACTGAATTGGGTGCTGAATTTGACGTGCAAAATTCTTAGACATTTTTGCTTTAAAAACTTTCTAGCTAATGTACAAGGTTAGAGAAACCCGGTTTTCTCCTTGTATTCCTTGTAAAAGGAAATGTTAGGCCTTCTTCAAGAAACGTATATTAATTGCTATATTTTTAAAACCTCTAAAAATTCATTCATTTTGCTAACACTTTCATCTAGAATGCTTAAATCATCAGCATAATCCAAGTCTAGAGGAGTTTTACTTTCCCATTTGATTCCGTGTTTTCTTGTTGCCTTTGTTGTGCTCCTTAGAACAGAGTTCATCAAAATGATCCATATGTTAACCCAATGAAGTGTTAAATAAAGAATTGTGGATAATCAACCAACTGAAGTTTTACAAAAATTGAAATTGTCTCAAAGAAAGGTAAATAATTCCCTAGCCATATTACAGTCGGACCTGGGGATTAAATCTCGTTATTCCGTTCGCAATGGATTGATCAGTTCTCAGCTTTAAAGTGTAAATGCTTATGAGTGACCTATCAGAGCAAAGAATTTTAGCATAATTATTAGTTAGAAACAATAAAACTATTGAACAGTTGTTTTTCCATCTGTAACTAAATTAGACAATTTAGTGTTTTAGGGTTTTTATAACAATTTCTCGCCATTTCAGTTTTTATTATTGACTAGTGACTTTGAATCAAGGAAAACACACGTCATTCATAAATATTTCGAAATAACAAAAAAAAAAATCAGATATAATTCATTGCGCATTTTATATTAATTTCTACTTCGACTTAAAATCACTTTTGGTAATTAGAAAATTTCTTATAATCACTTTTATTTCCTTTACAACCACTAGGAGCTTTAAATAAAACAGCCTCTTATCAAAACAGGCCACACAGGTACAGATCGGTTTTTCTTCAGTATATCATTTTTTTTCACCAGGCCTTTTTATATGGAAGAAGTAGTTGTAGAAACTTCGGAGGGGGCTCGGTCGGTTAAAAATAGAAAGTTTTAGTGCCCTTTCAAGGATGCAAAAATGACTAGAAGGCAGACAGCTTCCTCCCTTGGTCTTTTTAGCTCCTCTCTACGCCCTCAACCCTCCATAGACATCTGATCAAAATTTTGAGATTGTCATTTTGGTCATGATAGTCGTAAGGTTAATAGCTGTGCCTCCAAGGATGAGATAACCCCCGCAGTCCCTTGGGCAAGAGCTGTAAAATATGCAAGTTGCCCACTGTTTACTTTAGTTTTATTATTGGGAACGGGATATTGACAAAGAGAGATACTGGATATGGGAACAAGGTGATTTTGATTAATCAGATGGCTATATGTGTATCCAGGTTGTCAGATGTGTGTAGCTGCAATATCTCAGAAAGAGCCAAAGGTATTAAGGTAAAACTATCAGGGCTTGTTTTTGGATATCATGAATTAATCAAAATAAAATATGTTCATCCAGGTGGTCAAAAATGTGTATCTTGTAACATCTCAGGAAAGGCTAATAATATTAAATTGAAACTTTTAGAGAATGTTGTACACTAGTTAATGATTGTGTAAAAGTTTATATATTTTTGTTTTTTATATATCATATGCTTACATTTGACCTGTTTAAGTACTTTGCTCTTATTTTGATGCTGTGTCGATATTTTTAAACATTAATTAAAAAAACTTTCCGAAAAATAAGTTTTTCAAAAAAAAGTAAAGGCCATTTTAAACTTAAGCTCAGAAGATACAAATACCTGTTAAAATCCAAACTCAAAACGACCAGAAATTACTATTAAAGAATAAATGAAACCCAAAACGAACAGAAATTAAATAAAGAATCATAGCAAAAAACACACAACAAGTAATAATATCAATGAATAAATAGATCTTAAAGCGAGTAATGCTTAGATTGAATATGAAAATCAAGCTTAAAACGAAAAAAAATAGATTGCTATTAAAGTATAAATGAAACTTAAAACGAACAGAAATTAAATAAACAATCATTGCGAACAAACATACAATATATATTAATGTAAATGAACAAATAAATCTTAAAACAAGTGAAACTTAAACTGAAAATGCAAATCAAGCTTGAAACGAACAAAAATAGATTGCTATTAAAGTATAAATGAAACTTAAAACGAACAGAAATTAAATAAACAATCATTGCGAACAAACATACAATATATATTAATGTAAATGAACAAATAAATCTTAAAGCAAGTGAAACTTAAATTGAATATGCAAATCAAGTTTGAATCGAATAAAAATAACTACAAACAAGAGTTTGGGTATCGCCTCACTGCAGAAGCCTAAAACCTACTGCGTCATTGGCGCCTTACTGAAAACTGTATGAGTCTTGAACAGCCTTGGAAAGTATAAACAAAATCAAATTCAATATTAGATATATAATGATATTAATTGTTGAAAGATCCATCAGTTCAAGATTTTTTTTTCACTGTAATTTTTATTTTCATTTTCAATGCTCTAAGAACTGGAAAAGAATAAATTTGTAATATACGAGTAATTCGTTTTCAGTGAAGCGCCAATGACGCAGAAGACTTTAGGTTTTTACAGTTAAAGAAGGGGGCAGTATCCAAATTTTATTTGTAGTGAAACTATATTTGTCTTGACTAGAAAGAACTAATAAATTAAACTGAATGTTTTATGTATAATCATATTAATTGCTGAAAGCTCATCAGTTCAAAATTCTACTGTAATTTTAATATTTATCTTCAATATTAAGTACAAAAGAAAACATTTTTTAATATAATTCGTTTTCAGTAAAGCGCCAATGACGCAGTAGGTTTTAGGCTTCTGCATTGAGGCGATACCCAAATTCTTGTTTGTAGTTATTTTTATTCGATTCAAACTTGATTTGCATATTCAATTTAAGTTTCACTTGTTTTAAGATTTATTTATTCATTTATATTAATATATATTGTATGTTTGTTCGCATTAATTGTTTATTTAATTTCTGTTCGTTTTAAGTCTCAGTTATACTTCAATAGCAAACTATTTTTTTCGTTTTAAGCTTGATTTTCATATTCAATCTAAGCGTTACTCGCTTTAAGATTTATTTTTTCATTGATATTATTACTTATTGTGTGTTTTTTGCTATGATTGTTTATTTAATTTTTGTTCGTTTTGGGTTTCATTCATTCTTTAATAATAATTTCTGGTCGTTTTGAGTTTGAATTTTAACAGGTATTTGTATCTCCTGAGCTTAATTTTAAAATTGCCTTTACTTTTCTTTGAAAAACTTATTTTTCGGAAAGTTTTTTTATTTAATTTTTGTTCGTTTTTGATTGCAAAAAGTTTCAAGTTTTATGGCATGGGGGGGGGGGTTGCTTACTGTCCGATTATTCTCGACTTTAAAAAACGGATCTAGAACTTTCAATTGAAATCGAATGAGGCTTTTTTTCAAAGTCTATACGATTACCGCTTTGATAAAAACCTTATATATGAACAATAGACAGCTTGCATAACTTGTGGACAGCGATTGACAACAATGAATGGATTGAAAAAATAGCAAGTTTAATTAACGCAATCTTGCGTTGATTAAGTAAATTACATTACTTTAGACTACGTTAGGGTGGGGCACCCCCTCGCCCCTCCCCTGGACCCGCCACTGCCTTACACTCTCTGTTTCTTTCCTTGTTAGGGAGGAGAGCAGATGCCTAATAGGTGTGTGTTAATACCAAAACATTCTTTAACTCTTATTGGGCCTTCAGGTATAAACGGAATTAGTTCAAAGGAAGGGATGGGAAAAAAGGGCGTGGGGGGGGGGTTATTTGCCCTTCGATCAATTTTGACTCTTAAGAGCTGGACTAGAACTTCCAATTTCCAATCAAATGAGCCCTCTCTGAAGTTTATACGAGAATTCCTTCCTGTCCCCGGGCCCTGGGGGTTTTGTCGACGCCAGAGTTTTGTTACTTAACCTTTCAACTATTTTTAACAAAATGCTATTTTTAACCCTTGCATATAAAGCTGCTCTGGGGGGAAAATAATAAAAAATATTGAAGCTATATAAGATTTATTCATTTATTTATGTTTGCACCGGTTATCTTTATGTTTGTAAGATAGTTAATTTTAATTTCTGTTCGTTCATGGTTTTGTTTATTCTTTAACAGTAATTTCTGGTCTTTTTGAGTTTTAACTATAATAGGAATTAATTTCTGCTGGTCCTGAGTTCAATATGGCTCTTTACTCTTCTTATAAAACTTATTTTTACTTAAGGTTTTTTTTTAATTAATAATAATAAAACATTGAAGCCTTATGGCTTTTGCTATAGACAGCTTAATTACATGCCCCTGAAAACTCAAATCTGATTTTTTCACGCAACAATGAATGGATCAAATTCATTCTGTATCATTCCATTTGTTCATACAGAAAGAACAGTATCGTTTTGATTAGACCATTTTTCGGATTTTTTGTGCTTAATAATTTAGCATTTATCGCAAAGTATGTATTTTAACCTTATTTTAAGTATGACTGTAATTTTAAGTATTTTATAATAGATTTACTATGTGTTTTTCCCATACAAAACTTTACGTTATTAAAGTCTTTGGAGTGGGGGCAGCGTAGTTGGCATAAAGAAGAAAACTTTAGCGTAGACAGTAGGAGAGGGGGAGGGTGAGGTTGGAGACTCATCCAATGCGGGGCGGAACTTCACTTATCTCCTCCGTTCCCAATTTAGGAGATTAGAGAGACTCTTTGGGCTGTAGAATGTTGGACCGTTTGAGTTGGGGAAGACGTTAAAATACTCAAAAATACTTTATATTTTTAGTTATTGCGGGATTGCTTTCATAGATTGTGGAATGGTGAGCCCCCTGGCTCATGATTTGGGTGAGACCCAACTCATAATATGCAATTTTGATTAATTGTTCCATGTTATGTGCATATATTATTCTATTAATGTTATTTTGAGTTATACTTTTATCGCATTGCGTCAATTTTTAAGCCTTGAGATAAAAACTGAAACCTTAGCGTAAACAGTGGTGGGGGGAAGTCTCCCCCCTCAGATGAATAATTGAGCAGCCACAGAGAAAGTAATAGAAATGAAAATAATCTGTCTTTTGAAAATATCTTTTTTCAAAAGACACGAAAATACTCGTCTAAAGGAACCTGAAGCGCTATCTCTGACATTTCCGTTGATTCTTTATTACCGTTACTTTCAGATGTAAAATTTAGAATATTATCGTATGGGTTTAGTCCCCTCCCTGAATAATTCACATTTGGAAAACTCATCCCCTGGGAAATTTCTCCCCCCTCCAAGAACATTTTCTTTTCCTGCTGATAATTCCCCCGCGTTAAATTCCACCCAGCAGAAACTTCCCAGCCGTGGAATATGCTCCCCCAAACATATTCCCCTCAGATGATTTCGGATATTCATAAAAATGGAAGCTGAAATTTCTACTCAACTTTTTAGGTCAGAAGCAATGCTATAGCGTTACCTAAGTAAAGAGCCATAAGGGTTCAATGAATTAATACTTATTTATTTTTTCAGGGGCACTTTATGTGGAAGAGGTGGTCGCATAAATTTTGGATCGGGGTTCATTGAATTACAAATTAAAAGTTAGAGTGCCCTTACACCAGGGGCGGATCCAGG
>JAQQPU010000891.1:375-37705 GCA_029168905.1 Artemia sp. Kazakhstan ARC1039
GATTTCCAGATAGAAAATATGTTTTTGAGGAGGACAATCCCCCACAAACCTCAGGGCAAGGGTTTTAATTTATGCCCTGGGGGCATATAAGGTTTTTATAGAAGGCGGTGTCGTAGAAACTTCAAAAAAGGCTCATTCGATTGGAAACACCGAGGGCTAGTGCCCTTTGTAATAGTCGAAAATGATTTGAGGGCCTCTAACCCCCCTCTCACGCCCACCTTTTCCCCAAACACATCCAATCAAAATTTTAAGACAGCCATTTTATTTAACGTAGTTTTAAATTCTGGAAATTAGGTCTTTGAGGATGAAAACTCCCCCAAAGCCCTGCGGGCAAGGGTTGTAATTTAAGGATTCTCCAAATCTTTCATATTATTTCTTATGGAAGGGATGCTCGAATAAACTTTAGAGAGGGCTCATTTGATTGAAAATTGAAAGTTCTTGTTCAATTTTTAAGAGTCAAAAGAGATTAAAGGGCAAGTAGCCCCTCTCCCTCCTCCACGTCCTAAATGCAACATATAAAAATTTTGAGATAGACATTTTGTTAAAATAGTTCAAAGTTCTGATAACAAAAACTCCGGTGTCGACACAGCCCACCAGGGCCCAGGGGTAGGCGTTGTAAGTTATGCCCTGGGGCATAACATATTAAGGGGGGTTTATAATTTAGGGGAAGGGGTTTTGTATGGGAAGAACACATAGGAAATCTATTATAATTATCCAATTATAAGGTTAAAATACATGCTCTCTGATAGATGCAAAATTGCTTTGGCACACAAATTCCAATTAAGGTCAATTCCAAACAGTCGTGATCCCTTTGTGTCAGCAAGTGAAATGGTCTAAACACCCTTATTGGAGCTATTTTTTCAATCCATTCATTGTTGTCAATCTCTGTCCACAAGTTATGCAATCTTTCTATTGTTCATATATAAGGTTTTTATCAAAGAGGTAATCGTATAGACTTTGAAAAAAGCCTCATTCGATTTAAATCGTAAGTTCTAGATCCGTTTTTTAAAGTCAAGAATAATCGGACAGTAAGCACCCCCCCCCCCCCATGCCATAAAATCTTGAAACCTTTTGCAATCAAAAACGAACAAAAATTAATTAAAAAGAAAACTTTCCGAAAAATAAGTTTTTCAAAGAAAAGTAAAGGCCATTTTAAACTTAAGCTCAGGAGATACAAATACCTGTTAAAATTCAAACTCAAAACGACCAGAAATTACTATTAAAGAATAAATGAAACCCAAAACGAACAGAAATTAAATAAACAATCATAGCAAAAAACATACAACAAGTAATAATATAAATGAATAAATAGATTTTAAAGCGACTAATGCTTAAATTGAATATGAAAATCAAACTTAAAACGAAAACAAATATTTTGCTCTTAAAGTATAAATGAAACTTAAAACGAACAGAAATTAAATAAACAATCAATGCGAACAAACATACAATATATATTAATGTAAATGAATAAATAAATCTTAAAACGAGTGAAACTTAAATTGAATATGCAAATCAAGTTTGAATCGAATAAAAATAACTACAAACAAGAGTTTGGGTATCGTCTCACTGCAGAAGCCTAAAACCTACTGCGTCATTGGCGCTTTACTGAAAACAAATTATATTACAAATATTTTTTTTTGTACTTAATATTGAAAATAAATATTAAAATTACAGTAAAATTTTAAACTGATGAGCTTTTAGCAATTAATATCATTATGCATCAAATATTCAGTTTAATTTATTAGTTCTTTTCAAGATTGGTCAAGACAAATATAGTTTCACTACAAGCAAAATTTGGATGCTGCCCCCTTTTTTAAATGTAAAAACCTAAAGCCTTCTGCTTCATTGGTGCTTCACTGAAAACGAATTACTCGTATATTACAAATTTATTATTTTCCAGTTCTTACAGCATTGAAAATAAAAATAAAATTACATTGAAAAAAAATCTTGATCTGATGGATCTTTCAACAATTGATATCATTATATATCTATTACTCAATTTGATTTTATTTATACTTTCCAAGACTGTTCAAGACTCATATAGTTTTGCGATTTTTTTAACTCTGCCATTTTTTGTAACTAATCGTGTTAGTTTGTTATGAAAACATTCTATGGCTTCTAGGCATTTCTATTTGAGCGGAAAACTGCACCTCAAATTTTGTGGAACATGCATTTTCTTGCATGAAACACCAAAATATAATAAAATGTCAAGTTTCGGAGTGTTCTACCACTTGCAAGCAAGTGCCATTGGTATTTTTGAATCCACATGGTCAATTTAGGGGGTGGAGGGTAGGCTAATTCTCGTAGCAGCCCCATTCCGTCGTGGTATGGTTCACATTTTCAACACCTGGCCTCCGGACTATCATATAATCTACCAAGCATACAACTACCCCAAATCAGTATCAATAAATAAATGAAACCCAAAACGAACAAAAATTGAAATAAATATTAGAGTCAAACTCAAAACGAGCATAAATTAATGTGAGTAGGGTTAAAAACCCCTATGCTTTCTAAAAGCCAGAATATAATTTTTACTTTACTGAAAAAAAAATTCAAATGAATTTACTGAAAAAAAAAATTTGCATTGTCAATTTAATATACATATGCTGATATTTATTCCCTAAAATCTTATTTAATTTTTGATTTCTTAAAGTTATAAAAGTGAAAATATTTCAAAGAATTTTTTTCAGTAAAACGCCAATGACGCAGTAGGTTTTAGGGTTCTGCAGTGAGACGATACCCAAACTCTTGTTTGTAGTTATTTTTATTCGATTCAAACTTGATTTGCATATTCAATTTAAGTTTCACTCGTTTTAAGATTTATTTATTCATTTACATTAATATATATTGTATGTTTGTTCGCATTGATTGTTTATTTGATTTCTGTTCGTTTTAAGTTTCATTTATACTTTAATAGCAAAATATTTATTTTCGTTTTAAGCTTGATTTCCATATTCAATCCAAGCATTACTCGCTTTAAAATCTATTTATTTTTTTATATTGTTACTTGTTCTATGTTTTTTGCTATTATTGTTTATTTAATTTCTGTTCTTTTTGGGTTTCATTTATTCTTTAATAGTAATTTCTGGTCGTTTTGAGTTTGAATTTTAGCAGGTATTTGTATCTCCTGAGCTTAAGTTTAAAATGGCCTTTACTTTTCTTTGAAAAACTTATTTTTGGGAATTTTTTTTTAATTAATAAAAGAAAGTAAACAGATTTTTTTGCGAATGGTATCAAGTTTTCCATTTCAGGTCAACAAGAGGAGGTATGAAACTAAATTAAACACTACTATTTGTGTCCAGATTTTTAAGAGGGTGTATGTTTTTTAAAATTGCTGAAAATTTTTCTCCGGCATACAAATAGCAGGCCAAACTAAAAAGTCTTAAAAAACGAAAAGATTTAAAGTATTATTTTCTTTTTCCCTGAAAAGACTATGTCAATATAAAACGAACAGAAGTTAAATTAAAAAACTTTTTGCACAAAATAAGTTTTTCAAAGAAAAGTAAAGAACTCCATTTAACAAAAAATGAGCAAAAATAAAATCAAATAATCTACCAAGCGTGAACCTACCACAAATCAGCATCGATAAATAAATGAAGCCCAAAACGAACAGAAATTACAACAATTAACTGAGTCTAACTCAAAACGAGCAGAAATTAACATAAGCTGGGCGCAAAACCCCTATGCCTTCCCAAGGCCAGAACATAATTTGCACTTTACTGAAAAATACAAATGAATTTGCATTGTCAGTTTAAAATACATATACTGATATTTAGTAATCAAAATATTAATATTATTTGATTTAATAAAGTTATAAAAGTAAAAACATTTAAATTTTTTCAGTAAAGTGCAAATTTTGGTTTGGCCTTGGGAAGGCATAGGGGTTTTGCGCCCGACTTATGTTAATTTCTGCTCGTTTTGAGTTTGACTCGGTTAATTATTGTAATTTCTGTTCGTTTTGGGTTTCATTTATTTATCGATGCTGATTTGTGGTAGTTTCACGCTTGGTAGATTATTTGATTTGATTTTTGCTAATTTTTTGTCTAATGGAGTTCTTTACTTTTCTTTGAAAAACTTACTTTGTGGAAAAAGTTTTTAAATTAATTTACAGCTAAGGAAGGAGGTAGTATCCAAACACTTGTTTGTAGTGGAATTATATTCGTGAAACTTTAGAAAGGACTAATAAATTAAACTGAATGTTGGATGTATAATGATATTAATTGCTGAAAGCTCATCAGTTCAAAATGTTACTATAATAATAATGTTTATTTTCAATATTAAGTACAAAAGAAAATATTTGTCCTAAAATTGGTTTTCAGTAAAGCGCGCATGGCTCAGTGGGTTTTAAGCTTTTACAGTGAGAGAAGTAGGTCATACCCAAACTCTTGTTTGTAGTGATTTTTGTTCGTTTCAAGCTTTATTTGCATATTCAATTTAAGTTTCACTCGTTTTAAGATTTATTTATTAATTCACATTAATATCTATTGTTCGTTTGTTTGCATTGATTGCTTATTTAGTTTTTATTCGTTTTAAGTTTCATTTATACTTCAATAGGAATTTTTTTTCGTTTTAAGCTTGATTTTTATATTCAATCTCAGCATTACTCGCTTTAAGATCTATTTAGTCATTTATATTATTACTTGTTGTATGTTTTTTGCTATGATCGTTTCTTTAATTTCTGTTCGTTTTGGGTTTCATTTATTCTTTAATAGTAATTTTTGATCGTTTTGAGCTTGAATTTGAGCAGGTATTTGTATCTGCTGAGCTTAAGTTTAAAATGGCCTTTACTTTTCTTTGAAAAACATATTTTTCGGAAAGTTTTTTTCTAGTTAATTAATTAGAAAAAAAATTGAATTCAGAAAGCAATATATTTTTACCGTTACTACTGTTAAGGTTAGAGTAGCATCTTGAGAGATTTTCTACCAACAGAAACTCACAAAAAATGTATTAAAAAAAAGTGATTGTAAGAGTTAAAGGATAATTTTTGTACATAAATTTTTGCGTGTTCATTTTGCAGATAAGAAAGCTCAACTTATTTTAGAGTAAAAATATATTTCATTATTTTTATAATTATCTTTTATATTCAAAATTCAATTAGCATTCCCCCTTTTCTGCTATAATTCATATATTTGTATTGAACTTATACTGAACATATTATTTTCAATGGTCCTTTTTAGTCAAACTTAAAATGATATTCAAGAAACTTTAAACTACTGTTTAAGTTGAAACCGTGTTGATTGATATAACCTATTTACGGTGAAAATTATATTGTTTCTACTGAAAAGTACATACATCTTAATAATTTAAATAATTTGTTGGAATTCAATAAGCAAGTCACAATTCCAACAGAAGAATGGGATTTTTTTTACAGGTTTGAATTCGAGCAAAACATTTTGTTGGAAATCAATTGTTTTTTACAGTGCAACTTTTCCACTTGAGACACGACACCAAAAGTGCCGTTCTTAGTGCCATTTGAACTTGATGATGGTGAAATTTATATGAAAGACGTAGATATGTGCAATATCTTTTATATGAGCTATAAAAGATCTGTTAACGATGTTCTGGTAGCCTGCTAGTGCCACCCTTTGAGAAACAGCACAAAAACTGCCATTTAGTGCCATACGGCACTTGCGGATGGCAGAATTTATAAAAAGCACGTAGATATGAGAAATAGCTTTTGAATGAGCCATTAAGAATCTCTCCATGGTGTTCTGGTTGCCTGCTAGACCTGTTGAAAAAAAAAAAAAAAAAAACGGGGAAAGATCAGTGCTACCGATGCAAAAAAGTGATTTTCCTTGTTGTTCAGGGAAGTGGGCTGTAGCTTCCCTGCACAAGATTTTGACCATGTTGATTCCAGTGGTAAGCTTTTCATTTTGATCTGACGGCATTTTGAAGGGGTTTGAGGTTTTTTTTTAAATCACCATAAATTTCTTTTCGCAATAAACTTTTACTTTTAAGACGAACCGAAATAATAGTTAACGCTCCTGAGTCAGTGTGAGATGGGAATTTGTTTTTCACTAAGCAGTTTTTTCCAAAACGTGTTTTTTAACTTTTGGTTACTATGGGCTGTGATTTGCTCTTTACTAGGTTGCAGCTACCGCTGCAACCATGATACCTTGCAGGCACATGTTTTAAAAATTAGCCTAGAAAATGACTGAAAAAAACAACAGTGGATACTGATACCGATATTCCCGATACGATACATGCGATACCAATAAGCGCGATATCGATACACCCGATACCACATACAGTCTTTCCCCAGGGACTATAGAGGGTCATATCATCATCAAAACCATAGATATTGAACCTTTAAATTATGTTAAACAAAATGACCATCTAAAAATTTTTATAGGACTAGTTTTGGTGGAGGGGGTCTTTAGGGAGGGGAGGCTATTTGCCCTCCAATCTTTTTGGTCACTTAAAAAGGGCACTTACAAATTTAATTTCCTTTCGAATGAGCTATTACAAAAAAAAAGAAAAAAAGGGAGACAGATCAGTGCTACCCAATGCAAAAAAGTCATTTTCTTTGGTGTTCAAGGTGGGGGACTGTAATTATCCTTCAAAAGGTTTTGGATCATGATGATTCCAATGATGCACTTTTTATTTTGATTTGACGCAATTTTCAAGGGGTTTGGAGCTCTTTTTAAAAATTACCAAAAATTTCTTTTCGCAATAAACTTTTACTTCTAAGATTTACCGAAACAATAGTTACCATTCCTGATTCAGTGTCATATGGCAATATTTTTTCACTTATGGCGACAGACAATATGGAGACAGTTTTTTTGAAAACACGTTTTTCAACTTTTGATTACTATGGTTCGCTCTTTACTAGGTTGCAGCTGCCGCTGCAACCATGATTTCTGCGCTGTCACCCGCCTTGATTGACAGACTAGCAGAGAAAGGTAGGTATATTTCAGTGTCTTATAGAAGCAATTAGGTCAAAGTTATGCATTGTATAAATGTTTTCTTTTACATTTTTTATTTTTTATTTAGTATTAAGTAAACTTCGGCTAGTGAAAGACAAGTTACTGTGATATTGTGCACTTTGTATAGCCCTATTAAATTTTCAATTACGACCCACGAGCATAAATTGGATTCGATTTATGGAACTCGAATGGATACTATTGTTTGATTATTACAATCATTTATATCTGTTGAATCACTAAGTTCTTACGTGGTTAAATTCTAAGGTAGTTGAAGTGCTAAATATGAGCCGAAAAATGAACAGGAGAGGGCTAAACTGGAAGAGTGGTCAAGTCCACCATCCGGCTTAAGAGAAATAAATGTGTTTTCCTTGACAATAAGAAAAGTGTCCATTTAAGAAGGAACCACAGTTATTTTCATCAAGTTCAGATGCAACTGGAATTTTGCAACCTTGACCTGGGATGTTTCGTTGTGTATTTCGGCAGAGGAGATATCCACGTTGAAAAAATTAACCGCGACAAAAATTTCTGGTAACCCAAAGTGTTTCTAAAGCTCCATAAATTCTATATGGAAGCTTTGTTGCCAGAAATTGTGGACGAAAGAGTGCCACGCAATATGGCGATCCGCGAGCCATTTCTAGGCAAGTCGACGGATAAATAAAACCCTCACATATTCAGATTAGGATAGCTAGGTTAGTTTCTAGCTGAATTTATAAATATGTGCATGTAATTTCCCTGTATTGTACCCAAATAAATATTTCTTAGTGGTCCTTGTCATCCAAATTCAGCTTAGGCTGAGACCCCGTTAGGGTTTCCGTCAGGTGCGTACTTTCGTCGAAAAACTGGGGGTGGGGCAAAGTTGGAGCCAATTTTCCCGAACCAAGTGAAAATGACAGAAACAACTAAGAAATAGGTCATTTGGTATCATATAGGCACTGTTTAGTAATTTAAGAGTACTATAAAGGTACTAGTACTATATAAAGGTAGCTTATAGTACTGTAAAGGTAAATATGTGCTAGAAAACTGATCTGTTTCTGTTGATGCTTGAATTATGCAGGTTTATCTTAGTTTTGACAAGATTTTGGAAGAAACTAAATTTTAGCTGGGGGAGGGGAGCAAACTGGGATCTTGGGGGAGGCAGACCAAGGTCTGGGAGGGGATGTTGCCCCCTTGCCCATAGCGAACTCACTCCTGTTTTTCTTCAAACTTACCACCCATTTGACATTTTTATATATTTATGGTGACCCAGCTAATCCCCCACTCTATTTTTCAAATATAGTTAAAAATCTTAGAACGATTGTCACCGGTAAACCTAGAGAAAAACATGGTTTTGAATTTGACTTTCAACGAAAATCTCTAAGTTGTTTTTGTAATTATAGTGTCCAAATAATTCCCCGCTTCCCCACCAAAAGAAAATACTTTGAATTCAACTTTCAATGATTTTTCGTACTTGCTTGTGCATTAAAAGTTTTCTAGCTAATGCCCTTCCCGGTTGATTCCCTCTCTAGAAGGTTATCCCTCAAAAAATTATCCCTGTGTATAAGATTTCGCTGATTTGATAAAAATACCAGTTGAATCAAAATTCCTTCTCTTGTACTTTTTTTTCTTCCGTCAAGATATGATGCATTCGTAAAAAGAATTGTCAGCAAAAGTCAGCTTTTGTCACTTGTCAACCACCAAATTCTTGATTGATCTTGATAACTATGCCCCCTGAAGAGGTATTTTGTCCTTTGGCAAATTTACCGACAAGAGGGCCTGAAAATGTAGTAACAGACAACCACAACCCCTTAATAGGGATTTTGGGAATTTTTTTTACCCAATTTCTACACTCTTGTTGATCCTGATTGTTGGGGTTCCACCCCTGTTTCTTTTCTTTTCAGATAAATGACCTATTTTCTTTTCTGTAACTAT
The DNA here is from genome assembly GCA_029168905.1 of Artemia sp. Kazakhstan ARC1039. Classification (NCBI taxonomy): domain Eukaryota; kingdom Metazoa; phylum Arthropoda; class Branchiopoda; order Anostraca; family Artemiidae; genus Artemia; species Artemia sp. Kazakhstan ARC1039. The sequence continues at coordinate 9,210 of JAQQPU010000891.1, forward strand.
ATTTGACTACAAGATCTTTTTCAATTATAAGTTGAACTCTGGTTGCTAAGATAGATTATTTCCCAATAAGTAAGCTTTGAATTTAATTTCTATTTTGGTCTTCCTGGTCTGGGCCATTGAAAGGCAAAATTATGCAAAAGTAGAAGGGATTTGGATGTTGATTTAAAGGATTGGCCAGGGCCAAGTGAATGTCCACCCCTATGCAAAGTTTGTTGTACAGAACCAATATTATTTAGTTAGTCTACATTGAGACCCCGTTTGGTGGAGTATGTTCTTTTCAGAGTTGATATATGTGTCTGACCTTTTGGAAGATTACAAGTAAGCCATTTTCTACAGCTGTGTAAACTATTTTTCAAGAAACCCAGACAGGGTAGGAAACGAGTTGCGAGATACCGTCAATTATTATATCGACAGGGGGTTCGTTTACCTTCCAAGGAGAAAGCTAGAGATTTTAGTGGTGACCCAGGTTGGGTGCCCCCTTGGCCTTAGAGTTTGGCCATTTGACCGTTCGATCACGTTATCATACCCTGGGGCAGGGTATATTGTAAATTGGGTATTAACAAACCCTATATTTACAGAAACGTTGTGGTAAGTGCAGGCATCCCATATAATATTTGGCACCATCAGGGGCTTTCCCCTTCAGTAAGTGGTGTAGCACCATTTTTGCATCAGTAAGTGGTGACACCTGTACCTTTCCACAAGAAACGTCCTATCGGTAAACCTGATAGTAAAAGAATTCCACGTTTTTGAAGAGACGAGTTAATTTAGCCTGTTGTGATTACATATAAAAAAATCGTGGAGAGAAGAAATAGGAAATTAATTAAAAATATTATGAAGATCTAAATGGGTTGTGCCTAGTTAGACAATAATAAAAAAGAATAATGTGAAATTAATTGAGTTTTAGTTTCACGTGGGGGAATCTCCGTATTAGAAAGTATTACAGGGTTTAAGAACGGATACAAAAAAAGAAGTGAAAGTCGGGTTGTTTTTAAGTGAATTGGCGGATTTGAATATTATCTTAAGTGGCAAAGGTTATAAGATTATTGAAGACGGCAAATTAGGAAAATTTTGTCAGTTTTGCGCGCACATTTGATAAGGAAGGTGGGAGCCACCTGTCATATTGAGCAATCGGCCTATGAGGAGATTACATTGAAAGTATGAGTATCCAGGGAGGATACGTGATCTGTTTTACAGGGTAGTTCCCCTGATTGAGTTTAGTCCAGCTAATTCACTAGTGGAATATTCGCGCGGTTTTTCAGTTTACTTTCTTGTCCAACCCCTGTTAATTCGTTTTTCGGAGATATATTTCTCTGGTGTAAAATTGCTTGCTGTGAAAGAAATGGTTATTCCCTAATGAATTCTAGATATTCTGGTTATTTAAAAAATTGTTGAATCTCATTACACGGCGCTAATGATTCACAATAGTAATTGCATACCATAATTTTTGCGTGTGCCAATTGTTGAACTTGCCAGGATTGACTAATTAATTAAGAGATAATATAATCAGGGGTGGATCCAGGATGTTTTAGGGGGGCACAAGATAGGTTTATCCGATAAAATTGCGATAGGAGCAAGTTTAATTAACGCAATCTTGCGTTATTTAAGTAAATTACAGTACTTTAGACTACGTTAAGGGGGGGTGCCCCTCGCCCCCCTCTGGATCTGCCACTGAATATAATCGGGAAGTAGTATACGCGGTAAAATGAGGGGGTACGAAATAAACAAGGAAGATATAATAAATGAAAAAACAAGACAAAATCAACCCTCAGACGCTGTGCAAAATGAAGGGGAGTTGCGGGTAAGAGAAAAAATTGGTAGAGAACGAATAGATTCAGAAAATGAATTAAGAAGAAATAATGACAGACGGAATCAAAGTAGTCCGAATAGAAGGAGCAGTGTTGAATCGAGATCCAGCAGGGGCTCGCGAAAAAGTACTCAAGTAGATATGACACAACAACTATTAAAGTTCATGAAGGTAGAGAGAATAGCCAGAGAACGAAAATAGGAGGAAGATAGGAAACAAAGAGAGAAAGATAAAAGAGAAAGAGAGGAAGAAAGAAAAGCCGGAAAGGCCCATAGAAAAAGTAGCAAAAGAGAGCACCGAGAATATATGGAAACAATGCAGGTTCAAATAGATGAAATTAAAAGAGATAGAGAGGAAATAGAAAGAACAAGAGAAACCCATAGAAAGGGAAACGAAATGCTTCATACTCGTGTTTGAAATGTTGATAATCCACAAAAAGGGGATGCGGAAGTAAAAAGACCACATACTATTGAAAATAAGACACGCGAAAATGATTTTTCGGAATTTTTATTGGAAAACAGAAAACTCCAAAACACTTATACTGAACATGAGATACCAACAAGTACATATCAAGGTGAAACACTCACTGTGCCAGAGAAAAATGAAACGAAATGTATTGTACGTGCTTTTTCTCGTAAAGTTCGAGAAATTTTAGTACAATATGAAAAACCAAATGTCGGAATTCAGTTCCCATTTGATAACGAAATATTTGTTTCTATAGTAAAAGTAAAGAAAACTAAAAGAAAGAAAAGAGATATTGAACGGAGCTACAATGAAGAAATGCAGTCAAAAATAGTGGATCCTGGAGTCCAAATCAGATTTAACGATGATTCATTATTTTGCGCGAATTACTAAATTGGAAAAAGTAGAGATGAAAGAGAAATGCAAAAAAGAGCCAAAATTTTAATATTCAGCATGCAGTGGCGAAAAATAAAAATTAGATGGGCTGTGCCTAGCTAACATAAATAATAGGGGGGAAAAAGGTCCAAGACCCACTGGGAAAATTACAATAAGACGAAAAAGCTTAGGAGGGAGGAGAAGACCCACGACATTCTAAGAGAAACTACAGATAATCATGAAATAGAATCGTCTTGTCAACAACGGGTTACGGGAATATTGGGAGTTATTGAATTTTGGGTTGGATTAAAGAAAATCGGGAAGAAATCTCAGACTGGTCTTATCACCTCAACGAAGATTTCGATCCTTTATGAGGGGGAGAAATACTTTGGGGAAGATCCCCTGCGGAAGATATGAAAGATAGCCCTTTTCCTCAATGCACAACTGGCGGACAAGTTTTGATCCCTTTACCGAGGCCTTTCTTTTCCAGCCTTCAATTTCATCTTCAGCCCGCATCGACAAGCATTATTCATTCAATTTGTTTAGGGGATGGGACCCAGAAAAAAGCGATTCATGGTTCGCTCAGATTTTTACTTTATTTCCCTGAACCCCTATCGTTTTCACTTGCCTGTGGATTTTTGGCCTTGAATTATTTGAAATTATGCCAAGGGGCAATTTACATTTTAATTGAGATGTGGGGTTGTTTCCAAAAATGGAAATTAAGAGGCTAGTGCAGCCAATTTTTCATGATGGCTGGAAGCATCGAATGTTCCAGATACTGATTCTCTGATTCTCTCAAATTTAAATTCGTGAGAGCGAGAATAGTTGTATTTTGACTGTGCTGAGCACGATCATTTTCTGTGAATATTGGGGACTTCAATTTTCAAATAAAATGCGGATGCCATACGATAGAGACCATGGTGGCTCTAAAGTAGAGACTAAATTGGTAGAGAACGAACGAGAGCTGGAATCATCGAATGTGCCAGATACTGATTCTCTGCTGCTCTCAAATTTAAATTCGTGAGAGCGAGAATAGCTGTATTTTGACTGTGCTGAGCACGATCATTTTCTGCGAATATTGAGGACTTCAATTTTCAAATAAAATGCGGATGCCATACGATAGAGACCATGGTGGTTCTAGAGACGTGTGGTTCTAGAGACTTAAAGTAGAGACGTGTGGATGACAACAGATCCAGAGCCAATCGGTGGAAGCACAGACACTGGTGGAAGAAAGAAGACAACTGGATTTTGTAAAGTTGAAGTTCAGTGTTATGATTTTAAGGGTGGACCAGCGTGGCGCATGGGGGGTCATTTATCTTACGGGGGGGGGGGTTCCACCCCTGTTTCTTTTCTTTTCAGATAAATGACCTATTTTCTTTTCTGTAATTATATTTGCCTACAAGAAAATTTTCAATTATAAGTTGAACCCTGGCTGCTAAGCTAGATTTTTTCGCGACAAGTAAGCTTTGAACTTAAATTATATTTTGGTCTTCTGGGTCTGGGCATTTGAAAGACAAAATTACGCAAAAGTAGAAGGGATTTGGATGTTGATTTAGAGGATTGGCCAGGGCCAAGCGAAGGTCCACCCCTATGCAAAGTTTGTTGTACAGAACCAATATTATTCAGTTAGTCTACATTGAGACCCCGTTTGGGGGAGTCTGTTCTTTTCAGAGTGGATATATGTGTGTGACCTTTTGGAAGATTACAAATAAGCTATTTTCTACAGCTGTGCAGACTATTTTTGCAGGAACCAAGATAGGGTAAGAAAAAAGTTGCGAGATACAGTCAATTAATATATCGACAGGGGGGTTCATTTACCTTCCAAGGAGATAGCTAGAGATTTTAGTGGTGACCCTGGTTGGGTGCACCCTTGGCCTTAGAGTTTGGCCATTTAACCGTTCGATCACGTTAGCATACCATGGGAAGGGTATATTGCAAATTGGGTATTAACAAACCCTATATTTACAGAACCGATGTGGTAAGCGCAGGCATCCCGTTATAATATTTAGTACCACCAGGGGCTTTCCCCTCCTGTAAGTGGTGTAGCACCATTTTTGCGCCAATAAGTGGTGACACCCGTACCTTACCGCACGAATACTGATTATTTGTTTTCAGTGTATGGATAAAATGATAGACTTTATACGCCAATTTATATGGTAACATTATGATAATTCAACCCGATAAGAAATTATTTGAAAACCAGATAAGAACTTAAATCATTGGCAGCAATTAATTTTAGATTAATTTTAGAGTAATGATTAAATTGAGATTGACATCCAAATAAAACACGATGAATTTTATCTTTGACATGATAACGATTTTATTAGAAAAAAGAATGATGTAGCCCATACCTAAAAAGAACATTATTTGCTAAATTATTCTTTTAACCCGAAGAAATTCGCGAATAAATTCTTTGAGTTTAATAGAAAAAATAGTTTAAGGGAGCAATTGGGCTTTGCTCTGAACATTAAATTTTCAGAAAAGAAAAGTTCTGTCTGAGAGAAAAGTGTTGTATTATTACTTAGTACTTCTATTAGGCCAATGAAGAAAATAAGATTTTAATCTGTAAAGATACACCTAGCTTTTACTTTAGAATAAGGACATATCTAGAAATCAATCAAAGATTAGCCATCATTTTTTATTGCTTCTTAAAGTTTTGCACTAGGAATAGGCTCTATGAAAAATTTGGATAGAGATATAAGAATGTTACAGTTTAGAAAAAGGTAAAACATGCAAAGCCAAAATCATGCTGTTTAATTTTCTTTATCTAAATATATGAAAGTGCCAAATAAACAAGGAAATTAAATACTGTCAAGTACACTAGTACACACGTTTGAAACTCTAGTAAAAATATAAAGCTCAAAAGAAATATAGGCGTATTTATTTTTGGGCGGTATGATATTTAAAGCTAATTGCAACAGTGTTACAAGGTTTGATGAAGAAAATAAAGCACAGGAGCAGCCAATAAACCTAAAAAGGTGATCTGTGTCAAAAAATGGTACAAGATAAAGAGGAAAAGCCACCTGCAAGACAGGGTAAGCTAGGATATGAAATTTGCCCCACTTAAGAAGAGTCTGTTTGAATCTATTGTATAGGCTAATTCTCGGTAAAGTTCTACCAAATCATATTAGGCCTATTGAGTTAAGAATAAAGTGAATACACCATTCGATGCCTTTTTTTATGCCGATTACGAATATAATAATCATTTCTATCGGAAATGAATTTCAGCCCCCCCTGTATATACCTAACCCTGAATTGGCATATATAGGGGGGGGGGGAGCTGAAATTCATTTCCGATAGAAATGATTATTATATTCATAATCAGCATAAAAAAACGGCAGTCAATATCTACCAAATCACATTATTGAGTTAGGAATAAAGTGAATACACCATTCATTGCCTTTTTTTATGCTGATTACGAATATAATAAGCATCTCTATCAGAAATGAATTTCAGCCCCCCCCCCCCTATATAGGCTAAACCTAACCTAACCCTGAATTGGCATATATAGGGGGGGGGGGGGCTGAAATTCATTTTTGATAGAAATGCTTTATATTTGTAATCAGCATAACAAAAGGCATCAAATGGTATATTCACTTTTGTCCTAACTCAGTAATATGATTTGGTAGATATTGACCAAAAAAGCATCAAATGATGTATTCACTTTAGTCCTAACTCAATAATATGATTTGGTAGAACTTTACCTAATTCTCTAACTACAACTCTTGTTACGAGAAGTAGGCTAAGCCTTTTCACTTCTCTGCCTGTTTCTGGTTCAGAACTAGGACTTTTTTGGCAGATAGGCATACAGGTCTTATCCCAGAAGTAGTGCATTCTTTTAAAGGGGTGTCAGTGAGCACTTCCAACTTTTTCATGTATTTTCTTGTTGATTTTTTGTGTTGAGTCTCTTAGAAAGGGGTTTGCATTGACAATTTCTTTTATCAAATCATCTGCTGACCTTTGCTTCTCATTTAGAGATGTAATCACCTGTTTTGACTTTCTCTGTCAAATTGGAAATTGCTAGTAGGGGCTTGTCTTTGATGTCCATAGCCTACTTTTGTCTGAAGAGTTGTTGTAGCCTATACAGGCTTGTTTATGTCAGAATCACCTCTCCAACTGCAATTCTTGTTACAAGAAACATGCCTTTTCACTTATCTGACTTTCTTCCTTTGCAGGACAAGAGCTTTCTTGGCAAAGATAGCTTTTGTCTCAGCAGTAGCCTAATGCATTCTTTCACAGAGGTTTCAGTGAGCACTTCTGACTTTTTTGTATTTTTTCCTCTTGATTTTTCACATTGTGCCTTTTAGAAAGTTGTTTGGATAGATGGTCTCTTTTAACAAATTGTCTGCTGACCTTTGCTTCTCATTTTGAGACAGAACCTGATCTGCATCTATTTTGAAGTCTATGTTAAAGAAGGAGTCTAAATGTTATAAAGGACTTGTGCTGAGCATAGATTCTTCCTTGGTAAGTGCTTCACTAGATGTGGTAGGCATTCTGACTTAGGCACATGACAAGAGAAACTCATAATCCTTGAAGACATCTCTTTTGGCAGGATAGACCTCACTTGCTCTGAATCCACTGATTGTAATTTCAGAAGTAAAAGCCTTTGGATATACTTTCACAAGAAGCTCAACTATGCTTTACATTGATATAGTTTTATGTTTATATGTAGTCATAAAACTTATGGCATCCTGGTTGTAGTAAACCTTTAGGGCCCCATGAATATCCTTTCTAGAGGATATAGTTTGTGAATAGTGGGGAGAGACAGTTAAAAGTACAAGACCATTATTTTTAGCTTAATCAAGCAATTCAATGTGTATTGGCTGATCTGGTTGTCTATTTTCAGAAGCATATGTGACTGTTTAGGGGTTTTTTCTTGATTAATAAAATGATTTAAAGAAAAAAATAGTAAGCAGTCATCCAGTCAGAAATATTTTCTGAGCTAATCATAATGGTTCCTGGTAAAGCTCCCTTGAGCAAAAATTTCCAGAATCTGTTTTCTGGGGGAAATAAGCAGAGGAGGGACTGTGTTCCCAATGCATTAACACTAGCAAAAATTTTGATCAACTAACCTCTTTCTGCTGGTGTGACCTTCTAAGAAAAAAGAGAGAAATACTCAATGAAGAAAACAGACAAAACAAGACTGTGGCCAGTAGCAAAAAGACAAACATTAAAACAATGTGAATATTTTGCCTATATAAAAACAAGGTATCTTCACCATAAAAGAAACATAGATTAAAGAAATAAAAAGAAAAGAAGAACACCAATATTAAACTACAATTGTCACAACAGACCACATGGGTTACTGTTACTAATAGAGTTACTTCAATGAAACACCAAAGCAACTGGATAAAAATTAATCCTGTTGTTTCCTATCACTAATGTAACTCTCCTTGGTCTTGTATTAAATTTCATCCCTGGGTGATTTTGTAAAATCTTAATACCCTTGTTAACAACTGGTTCATCTTCAGAAGAATGTTATAAATTGGATGAATATTTAAATTTCTTGTATCCCTATTTATTGAAATATATATTTTTTAATTTCAATAGCTTCCCTTACCCATTTAGTATAACCTCTGTGGTTAGAAATGGTCCTGGCATCATCAAATTTTACATGATGATTAGGGTTAAAGAAAATGTGCTCAGCCAATGCTGAAACAAAAGTTTCAGGAGGCTTGCTTAATTTTAGAGTTTGTTTCTATTGAATTACAATGTTCAACAAATCTTTCCACAAATTGTTGGTGAGTTCTGCCAATTTAAAACTTCCCACAAGAACAAGGAATATAATAAATCCCAATTACCCTGAGTCATATCCTTTCCAGAATTAAGGAAACTGCTTAAAGGTTTTATTGACTGAAAACATGTATCAATGTTATCTTTCTGTAAGAATTTGTTTAAGTTTTTCCTCCAGACCTGGCACATGTGGTAAAGAGTGAATTCAAATTCAATTCTGAAGGCTGTGAACCTGCAGTTATTTCAGTATGTCTATTTTCTATTTATTCATTTATAAATTTAATTGAATAACCATTACAAAATAAAATTTCCCTTAAATACAATAATTCCAAATCCAGAAATTCCTGAGAACAAATTCTAAAGGCCTATCCACTAGAGAAATTACAACCCTTCTTTTCACCAAAACAGGGTGAAATGAATAAAAATTTAAATATTTATTGCTGTTTGTGGGTTTTCTGTAAATTGAGAAGAGCAGATGGAAATCCCTTTTGATTAATAAAATATCAACAAAGGTTAGCTTAGTATCTTCTTCAAACTCAATTGTAAATTTTATATTTTTGTCAAAATTATTTAAATGTCTATGGAAAATGTCTAAGGATTTAAAACCATGTTTCCAGATACAAACTATGTCATCCATGAATCTGTTCCAGAAACAAGGACAATACCTAAAACTACTTATAGCAGAAATTTCAGTATAATCCATGTAAAGGTTTGCCAACAAAGAACTGAGTGCTATTCCCACAGGTAAACCAAACACCTGCTTGCAAAAATCTCCCATGAAACCAAAATAAAAATAAAACTGATGTACCAGAGTAACCAAATTCATAATAACCTCAACATCTAAACTTGCTAAGGTTAGGGTAAAGGTACCAATGATTTGACAGTTTAAAAAAACACTTTCTACTCCAGAAGCCCCAATTTAAAGACTTGGTTTGAAAAGGTTTTCAGTATGCAGGAAAACATCTACAAATCTAACTGTTTGATTAGAAGTTTGAAGTTTTATCAGAAAAGGGTACAAAACTTTGATTTAATTAAATTGTGTTTTGACCTATAAATTTGACAGAACAACAAAGTTACCTGTTTTTTTATGCAAGTCAGAACCCAATTTGACAAAAATTGTCAAAACACTTGGGGAATACTGTCAAAACACTGTCAAATTTGGGGAAACCTGTCAAAACACTTGGGGAATACTTGTGGGTGGATCCTGGGGCATTCAACATGCATTTTGTTTTTACTTTATTTCTTTGTTTCTCTTCAACCTTTTTTAATGTGTAAATGTATAAAACACTATTCAGATAGTGGAAGCAAAAAACTAAAAAAATTGCCCCAAGTACAGGGACAAAATTGAATAATCATATGGAGTGTAATTGTGTGACCTAGGTCTCTATAATATAATGTTTGATATAGTAGTGGGATATAGCTGTCTCTATAAACACTATCTAGAATGGCCCACTTCCTCTCAGCTTTAATGGTCCAGCAAAGATTTCTTTGTTGTTCACAGTGAAAGTGTTGTCAGCATTTGGCCATTTCAAAGTTAATCTGCCATTTTAATCCACTTAAAAAAAAAAAAAATTGACTATCCTTTGCCTGGAAAGTCCAGAATTCTTGAAATATGTGTGTCCTACTTAAGGTTATTTGAAGGTGGTGACACCAAGGAGTCTAACATGTTTCATTAGTATTTTGGGTGGGATAGGGTATAAGAAAACAGGAGTGGCGAGAATTTTAATAATTTTATTGCCATTATATTTGACTTAGTGGAATTTACTTTCATATGTAAATTCTTAGCTTTATCCTAAACATGGGTAGGGTTTTGATGAGGTTGTTTTTGATAGTTCTGACATACTTCCAGGATCAACAGGTCATCTACATATTAACATCTTTGAGGGAATCTTACCAATTGTAATTAATCAATGCTATATATAAGAGTGGTCCTAACAAGGTTCCTTGGGAAATTCCACGCTAATTAGGGAGGGGTTCAGAGAGAATATTTTGTATTTTACAGCTTGGGATCTATTTGAAAGGAAACAAATATAAAATTTACTAAGAGAGGGTCTACTTCAAATTTATTGAAAGATAAATGAATTAGAGTATTGTGATCAACCAAGTCAAATAATTAAAAATTTGAACATAGTATGAGACCAAGCAGCAGTTCCTCAGATGGTGGAAAAATCTTGCATCTAATCTGTAAAACTACAACTAAAAAAAACTTTTAAAAATTTTTTACTGTAAAAATTTTATTGCAAATACAAATCATCAAAATCTCTTGTTGTTGGGAAAGTACCTGTAAATTCAAAAACTATTTTTTTGTCAGAGGACCCTTGAATTTCAACACCAATTGTTTCTCATCTGTTTTACATATTCAGTGAAGTTTTGACAGGGCCTGTTGTTGTCTTTTGAAAATTTCTATAAGGTTGCTACAAGATATTCTCAAAAGAAATGAATCTCATAATAGAAGCCAGTATCTACATTTCTGGTATTCCACTACGTCAGACAAGAAATTTTGACACTTGGAACATAGTTTTGTCAATATAATATTAGCTGCCATTTTAACTTAATTTTATCAAGAAAAAGCCAATGTGGTTACATTTTACAGATGATCAAATGTATCTTGATGCATTGATGCTGATCCCAACTTTTTTTTGCAAAAAAATAACCAAGTAATGACAGTTTAAACATTACATAGCTAAAAAATCATCAGGAGCTCATTTTGTGTCAAAAACAGGAAACTGATTGAATTGAATATTTTTTTCTTATCTGGGTGTATCAGATATAGTTTCCACGTTTTGCATTGTCAAAATATGACAACGGCTTCAAGAGATGGTGTTCCAAGTCAAAACTAAGCAGAGTTATCCTGTTTTGAAGGAAAATTTTGGCAATGATTCCAAAATTGCACTGTTGAATCATTGGTGCTTTTACCCTACATCCTGTAATAAATCAAAATATTTTTGTAATTTACTCCTTAATATATATATCTGCATCTTTTTACGTTACAATTAGAATACATTAAAACAACATTTAAACTGCAGAGAATTGAATTCTATTCCAATGTAAAAATTCTTAAATTATTAGTGAGATCTTTGGAGCTTTTAAATATGATTTTTGTGTTCCTAAAAGAGGACAAAGTGCTACAGATAACCATTTCCCTAATTTGGAAACAGGTGATGGAAAAGTTGATACAATTGGATGGAGAGGGGCTCCAGTTTTGTGAATTTTGGGTGCAGAACAGCCTCTTGGATAAAACTCATTATACAACTTTGGAGTTATGTGTGAATTCTTTTTCAGTACCTCCATTTCCTTTCTTGTAGACTTAACATATTTTTCTGTAGGATCAAAATTGAGTTTTTTACAAATGGAAGTATCAGAAATAATAGGTTACATTCCTCTACTTACTTCTGGGCTGGCTGTGCAGTGATCTTACCTGGCTTTTGTATGTTTTTCTGACCCAATTTGTCAACATTCCAAATGTCTTGTGATCTGAACATGTGTTGAACTTGGCCAGATTGTTAAAGAAAGCTCCTACACTGTGATGGTTGAAAGCAGTTGCTTGTCATAAGCTTGTACCTTCTGGTGTTCTTACTGATAGAGTTTTAAGATAATCCATAAAAGCACAGTACCAACCTTTACCTGCAATTACTCCATTGTCTTCATTACTTTTGTATCTCCAGTTATCTCCAATTCCTGCAATTGTCACCATTACCTTTGTATCTCCAGTTATCTGGTACTTTTTTGCTCTTAGTAATGACATAAGTGTATGCAAGTTTATGTGGTTCTAGGGGAGAATAGTTGAAATGTGTGTGAAATAACATTTTCAAGGAAGTTTTTAGTTCTTTTTCTTGTTCCTCTGTAAATATTTTGTAACAGTGTTGTAACAGTGTATAAAGAAACTGGTACAGATTTTGTAGAGATATTCAGGTTTCCAACTGCTTTCATGTAGTCTTGCAGCAGGCCTCTAGGGACACCCCCAAGAATCCATCTGATTTTTTGTTGACTAAGACAGAAAAAAACTGCTGTTTTCTTTTCTTCTAGATCCCAGCTGCATTTATTTCTTTCCTCCTCTGTTTTGCATTTAAGCATTTTATCTTGAATGGGATTTAACAGGAGAAAATATAATTTCAGTTCACTTACTGGTCTGACAGGGTTAAATAATGCCAGACTTAATCAAGTTTTGTGTTTTGAGCTTGCTCTCAACCTTAAAACATATTTACACAGCTTTTACAAGCATAGCCCACTTTTGGACACCTTGGTACAGTATGCCAAACTCACCCCAGGTATTGTGTCCAAATGTGGGAATAAATTAAACTAGTTTGATGTTTTTCTATATCTGAGGTGCTGAATTGTTAGGTTTTCATGCAAAATTATTTCTCTATTCCATAGATTCTTGATCACAGCAATGTTCAATGTTTCCTGCAAGTATTTTGTTTTTCCAGGGTAACTTTAAATGTTTGGAGTTGCCCTTGTCCTTCTTTAATAATGATTTCAGTGTTTTGTACTGATCAGTTGCTAAACTTTGCATTGAATTGAGGTTTGCCCTGTTATTCAGACCTTTAGGAATCCATTTTGAATCTTTTAAAGCAAATCAAGCTCATCTGTTCAGCTCAGTTTTTACCTACTTTTTTAATTTTGTACCAGTTCTTACTTCCTTCAGACCTACTTTTATTTCTTATCTGAGTGGTAGCCATTTTACCATCAATAGGAGAGACAAAGGATTATAAAGTTAGATATAAGCCAAAAACAAAAGGAAAATAAAGAGAAAACTACATTTTGCCCTCAGAAAGCTATGAAAAATTAACTAAAGGCAATTCAATTTGGGTCTTTTGTAATTTCATTAGATAGATTCAAAATATGGTAGATTTTAAAATATTATCAAACAGTTTGTGGTAACAAACTGCAAGTAAGAAGCAACCCGGGTCAATAGTAACCAAAATTCTAAAAAAAAGAAATTTTGATACAAATAGGTATATCAAACAAATCAACTTATTATGCTAATTCCAAATATGCAAGATTCATCAAGTTTCAAACAGTTTGTGGTAAGGAACTGTAAGTAAGGGGTGACCCAGCTCAATAGTAACTGAAACTCTAAAAAACAGAATTTTGATACCAATAGATAAATCAAAAGAATCAGATTTTTATGCTAATTTAAAATATATAGGTTTCATTAAGTTTAGTTTTACCCATCAAAGGTTACATTTTGTTCATCATAGTTGAGAGGCCCAATAACTTTGCATTTGGATACAACCCCCCCCCCCCACACACACACACACGCAAAGACCCAGGGGAAAGGTCTTTAAGTTGTAAAAATTGCCCAGTGTTCGTGCATAGTATTTGTTATTGGGAAGCATGCCTACTTTTTAGGGTGGGAAGACAAATTTTCTGCTGTTTTTTTTTTCACAGTGGGGGAACTTTCATGGGAAGGGACCTGAATTAAAAAAACAATTTTTTTCAACTGAAAGTATGGACCAACATTAAAACTTGAAACAAACAAAAATTATGAAAGGGGTTGCATCCTTCTCAACACCTCGATCTTTATGCTAAAGTTTGAATTTTGTCGCTATTCTCTAAAAACAACTCCTAAAAAACAAAGGTCGTTAAATTGGAACAATAAAAAGCTTTTTCAAAAGTACTAAAAAACTCTAGTGTAAAGAGTGAGCTTTTTAGGATTAGGCAATCCCCTTCATATACATAATAATTTCTGTTCGTTCTAAGCTTTAATGTTGTTCCTTACTTTCAGTTCAAAAAACTTGTTTTTTTTATTTAATTTTCATAAAAATTGAACTGCCTTTGCTTTACTGCTAAAGAGGTTTGTTTAACTGAAAAGAGGTGTCAAATACCCCTCCAAAATAATAAATGAAATAAAGAGAGCAAGTATGTTGCATCTGAGTCAGGATGGTTTGAGAGCAAAGTTTTTGAATAGTGGTTTGTGTCACTGGCACTGCCCCACCTGAAGAAAAGAGCAGGGGTGGAAGTTTTCATCCCTGGGATGAAAAGTGCTGAAGTCACAACTTGGTTTTCTACTAGAGCTTGTAAAGTCTGCAGAGAAATCAACAGCTGCTTTGTATATCTTCCATGAAACACTACAGATATACTGACTGCAACTTAGTGTTCTAAAATTACTGTAAAATAAAAATAAAACTCATTGCCATGGAAATGACTTGCTTTGACAAATTTAAATCTAATTCTTTTCTTTCCCCCCCCCCCCATCTCATATTCCATAACTAAATTCATGGTGATTCTCTCCTCCGATTGTAATTGCTGTCAATAACAATCAAATTGTTGCAATTAATTCATCAATGAGGATGGAAATCCTTTATCCAGACTGCCAATTTTACAATTAGTCATATCTAATAGTTTTAGGTAGGAAACTACAAATGGTGTTTCTTGCTAATAGTAATATAAACTCCAAGAAATAGAATTTTAGAAGCAATATGTACACAACAAGAATTTCCTTCTATCCATCCCCCACCCCTCTTTACTTTACTTACAAGATTTTTTTTAAGAAAAAGCCAATGTCACTGATATAATTTATATCAGTGAATGATATAATTTATATCAGTTTCTTGCTAATAGTAGTCAAAACTAAAAAAAAATGGAATTTTAGAAGCAATATGTACACAACAAGAGTCTCCTTCTATCCCTCCCCAATCCCTCTTTACTTTGCTTACTAGGCTTTTACTAAGAAAAAGCCGAACATTTTTTTCCTGTAAAGTACATATTATTTTTTATCTCTCTCAGGTGAGCTGTTTATCTTCTGTATCTATTTCGTGAATGTCTAAATATCTATAATATTCATCTTGTGACAACGCAATGGTTAAAGTCTCGCGCGGGAACAACAGGTGATGATGTTCAATCCCCTGTGTTGCAAGGAAAGCTTTGATAATGAATTAAATTCCACAATTTTTTTAGTTTTAGTTTGTGGCCGAATTACTCAGAATTGTTTGGGTGGTTTTCAAAAAATATACAGGTCCAAAGTTTGAGAAAATTCGTTAAGAGCCTTAATTTTGGGGAAAAAAAGATTCATGTGAGTGAAGTAATGTCATACTCATGAATACATTTGAAAAGCACACATACGTCATATATGCCTCAGTAGTGGTTGCACTGTTTTCAGTGTCTGATGTAGACAAAATTACACAAGAAACGTATGATTGACACCATATTTATGAGTACATTTGAAGCGAGTAGATTACAAAATTCCCCCCCCCCCCCTGAGGAGTGAAAGTATTGTTTTTACATCTATGACGCATGCAACATTACAAAAGGAACATAGTTAAGTATAAAATATCAAGTGTGATCAGTCTATTTACAAAAGGCGCTTTAAGTAGTTTCATAATGCATTGAGGACAAATAAACAGCCTAGATCATCAAACGTGACAAGACCAATCCGAACAGATCAGATAAAGGGTATTGAAAAAATGTCTTAATTAATGATAAACATACGAAATTTGTTTATTTGCATTTAAGCTATGTTTTTTATGAGTAAGAAAAAAGTTTCGGGGGGGGGGGGGTCAAACTAGGTACCCCCTGGATATAGCCTTGATTAGAGCTGCTCTTCTTTCCTAGAATAACATTGTATAACCAATTTTCATACAGATGAAGCCAAAATTAGGGATATAGTTGATCTTGTTCTGAAAATTCATAGAAAAAAAGTCGAACAAAGTTGGGGCTTCAAAATAGGAAGTAAAGAGTTATACATTGAGCAGATCATAATAGAGAAGGTATTGAGAGGGTGAATTTTTCAATAGATTTAATGATAGCTGTGCTATATAAGTCTGAATAGATAGATAATGGGACATCATTCAAGTAAAAGAACTAGAAATCTACACACTTTTTGGTCTTTTATAGAGTTAAAACCATCCAATAGTGAAAGTTGTTTTCTAACACATAGTTGAAGGTTTTGTTTGTTGACTTCTATGAAAGCCCAGAATGATAAACCGTGTTGTTTCAATAATGTTCTTCCATACTAAAGAAACATACAAGACTCTAATGGTCTCATACATTCCTTGGCTATATATATGTATAAAAAAATATGGAATTTTTACTTTATAATATGTATTAAGCATCAACAAATCTTATTTCCTTGTTTAATCTTGTTTTAAATAAGTTTCCATCAATCTTGTTTTTTTTTCATATCCTAGGGCTATAAGAAATCTTTGGAAGGGCTGGGAATGAATTGTCAAAACACAAATATAACAACAAAAATGAACATAAAAGCTAATTACGTTGGTGGATTGTTACTGAATTAATCTGATGCTAGGGCTGATCTCGCCTGGGGTTAATTTGATTGCCGAAACCTTGAAACTAAAGCCTAAAATAAGAGATTATTCATCAGAATTAGCTGATTTCCATGTTAATATGGTCCTCCATCAGGAAGAAAAGAAGCTAAAATAAATGGCCATGCATTTGTCATTTATCTATCAGGCTAAAAGATTGCCAGCTATTATCTAGTTGTTATTGTTCAATTATCAATGAAAACATAAATTTTACAGTGATATCACCCAAATCATTAATGAAAATCCTTTCCCATAATTGACAGATTTTTCTACCAGATCGAAATTGTTCCTTTATTTTCATAAATTGTCTCAGTACATTTGAACTTCGAATAACTTACTGAATTTGAAGGTTTTACTTGGCTGGATAAATATAATGAACTAATGCGAAATTACACGTCTAACTTTGTCTTGAATTCTAAAATTCTAACTTTTGAATTCTTAAATTCTTTGTCTTGATAAGATACTTGTTTTTCTTTTGTTTTATTCCTTCAAAATTTGAAGTTACATGTGCTTTCTCACAATACAGTTTGCTGGCATTCTTTGCAAATAAATTTGTCGCCCCCCCCCCACGCCGTCCTCCAGTCTGATATTTTTCACGGCTTACCGTATAATTGCCATGAAAATGGCTTGCTTTGACGAATTTAACACCCAATCTCCTCCCCCCCCCCCCCCAATCTCATATCCCGTGACAAAATTCATGGTGGTTCTCCTTATCCGGTTGCAGTATTGTAACTAACAATCACATCGTTGCCGTTAATTGTTCAATGAAATCGAAGAACCTGACTGTAGTTGAGAACTAATCATATCTAATAGTTTTAGGTGGCAAACTATAAATAGTGTTTCATATTAATAGTAATCAAAACTACAAAATGATATTTAGAAGCAATATATACACAAAAAGAATCTCCTTCTGTCCCTTCTCCATTCCTATTTACTTTACTTACAAGATTTTGCTAAGAAAACGACAAACCCTTTTTCCTGTATAGAATATATTCTTTCTTTTTTGTATCTTGAGATGAGCTGCTAATCATCTTCATCCGTTTCATGTATTGTCTAAATATTTGAAATATTCACCTTGTGACAACGGAATGGTTGATGCCACGTTCGGAAACAACCGATACCAAGGTTCTATCCCCCGTGTCGCAAGAAATGCTTAGTATAAGAATAATTTGCATAATTTTTTTTTATAAATTTTCTTCTTTTTTTTCAGAAAATCGAAAATTGTTGTTTAAAAAAATATAAGCGATATTTGTGTTTAGGCGTATAGGCGACACTCAGTCTTATGTTTGGCGATATTAGACAACAGTAATTCTTCTCAGTGACAAACTACTTATATTTTTATCCACGGATCGAAGTATGAAGGACTTTAAAATGTATAATCATATTTGTTTTCGAGCTTTAAGCTTAACTTAAAAATAGGTAATATTTCAGTTTAGGTATATAGGCTGCATATTGGTTCTATGATCCCGCTTGATAGTACGCTCTTCCATATCTTAAAGAATTGAACTATCTCGTCCATTATTAGCTTTTTAGTATGTGTGGTCGAATTATTCAGAATTGTTTGGGTGGTTTTACCATAGCTTGTATAGCTTTGATTTGAGATCCGAATAAGCAACAGAAAACTAAAAGCTGACACATACTTTCCAGGAAATCTTAGAAAAAACATTTAACTTCTCCTGTTTTGTGGCAGAGATAGAGATATTAAGATTTATTTAAACTTGCATCATTTGCAGCATGATTTTTTTTTTTTTTTTTTTTTTGAACGGAGCAGATTTTCTTTTTAAAGTTTAGAAAATGACAGTTCCTAAAAATATTCTAGTATACCTGCCGTGAAAACATTAAAAAACAGCTCAAAAGAAGTCTCGTTGAATAATTTGACAGCTTTGGAAGTTTCCTGTTGCGTTAAATCCCTTGATTAAAGTCTTTGCGGACACAGGATGCACATAGCACAAAATTTGTGCTGTTCATACGTGGATTAGAAAGCGCTTCGCTTAACAGTTAGTAATAGATTATAGGTTTCCTTTATTTTAAACTAGCCTCTCGTTAGTTTTTCAAATTTGTTGACATACCTAAGATCCCCTATCAACTTTTACCAAAATTGCTTCGGAAGCTCCCTTTGGTGCTGGGAAAATTTGCTAATGGGCCCTTTTTCTTTTAGACTGTCAGCCGATGCTGAGACTCGCAAGATGAAATAGTCGGTATCGAACGTCCTTAAATAACATCAGTTGTTCTTTTCTCATTGACGATCTACTTATCCAGGATTTTTGTCTGAAGGGGGATTTCTCGGGAGAAGGGGGGAGGGTTGCTAAAAAAAAAACAACAGCAAAACGCATAAAAAATTTGTTCATGCGCACTTTGTTGCTTTTTTGCGAGCCTAGAAAAATTTCGGGGTAGGGGGTGTTCGAACCGGGCATCATCCCTCCTTCTTGGATCAAAACTTACTGGGACTGTAGTTAAGTCACGTAAGGAATTCTCATATATATACGAACAAGGTTCACAAGTTTTTGTAGGATAGAAAAAAAGTAAGGGAAGTAGAAAAGGGGTTATATTGTGAACTAAGGAGGTGTGAAGTGGAGGCAACTGTGTTAAAATTGCAAAGGATCTGGAAGATACAGCGAGAGACCATAATAACAAAATTTTGTATTGCCATATTAAGATTTTGATAGGAAGTCTTCAGCCTGAACTTGTCCCAGTTAAAGGTACGAATAGGGCCTCAATTAGTGATAAGGAAAGTATAAAAGAGAGTTGGGCAGGAAGTTTTGGAAGTAGAGGAAGATTTAATTTTTCAAAGGGGGTACAAAAACGATAAAAAAAAATTAGTAAATTAGACCTCAGGTGATGATAGTGTGATAAATGAGTTATGAAATATTGTGGTTGCTAAATCAGAAACAAATTAGTAAAGATTGTGAACTTGTGAACAAGTGATTTTAGGAAAAACTGAATCAAAAATGTTTTTAAGAAAGGTGATAAGAGTGAGGTGGTAATTACAGAAGCATTATCTTGGCATCGGTACAAAGCAAATTACTTTGTATTGTCATACTCATTAGACTAAGAGATGTTTTAGGTACAGTTTTATGAAAAGAACAGTGAGGTTTTTGGAAGAGAAGACCTGTTGTCCAAAGTTAACTCTTAGATTAATAATTGAGAAGTGGCTAATCAATTAGAGCCATTTAGTAATCGGTTTTATGCACTCTGGGCAAGAATTCAGAGGTGTTCCTAGGCTTTGTGGTGCCCGGGAAAAATTGGTTACCATACCCTCCTCCTGACTCAAATATATGTAAAAAAGCAGAATAAAAGTGGGCACCTCCCCCTTTTTTGTACGACTCTGCAAACATTCATTCACCGGGCAGAAGAGCTTTGTCTACTGTCCCTATCCTTGTATGGTATTTTGTTAATCTGCTGTAAAGGGCTTCTTTGTTTGTTTTGGTGACTCTTTTGGTGTCTGGATGTCATTAAGGGTGTAGAATGTCCTTTGGGAGTGGGGAGGTGAGAAATGAGATTTACAGTATTAATGGACATCGTGTAGCCTACGTTTTAAATTTAATGTTGCTCATTACTTTCAGTTGAAAAAGCTTATGTTTTATTATTTAATAGCCTTCAGGCCCGTGTACAATGAAATCTAGCTAAAGCTGAGATTAAGTTAATGCCAAAACTTAACTAACGCCAGGATTTGGCTAGTATCATAGGCTACTCATTTATAATTCAATTTATCTCCTTGGCTGGTTCAAAATAATTCAGATCGAAAATTTTAGTTATATGCCTAAATTTCTATACAGCTATATACGTACGTCTAGGATCAAACAGTTTGCAGTAACGAACTGTAAGTAAGGAGCGACACGGCTCAATAGTAACCCAAACTCAAAAGAACGGAGTATTGATATCAATAATTATAGGAAAAGAATCGGCTTACTATGCTGATTCCAAATATATAAGATTCATCAAACTTAATTTTACCTATCAAGGACTACGAGTTTGAGAAAATTTGTCAGGTTTTCGGAAAAGGAGGAAAATACCCCCTAAAAGTCAAAGAATCTCAATAAAGATAACACCACTAAATTCAGCGTATCAGAGAACCCGACTGTAGAGGTTTCCATCTCGTCTGCAAAAATATGGAATTTTGCATTTTTTGCCTAAAGAAAGATCTAGAATGCGTGTTTATTTATTTTTTTTTTTCAGGGGTGATAGTATTGAACCAAAATTTCTGCCCCGCTCCCAAAAACATGACCCCCCAAAACTTCTTAAGAAATTATTACATATAAGGGGGGGGGGGGTTGGCCCCTTCGCAATACTTTGCTGTTGTTGACTTTTTGTCCCAATTCTTTAAGAAAAACTCCTGAAACGCATTGGTTGTTTAATAGGAACAGTAAGAAGCTTTATTGAAAGGACTAAAAAACTTTAGCATGAAGATTGAGGTATCGGTGAGGGGGCAGCCCCCTTAATACTTAATAATTTCTGTTAGTTTTAATTTTAATGTTGCTCCTTACTTTTAGTTGAAAAAACTTGTAATTTTTATTTAATCCAAAAATTAAGTCTGGTACCTATGGGTTTATCCTAGTTTTCTTCAAGCCTCAGTATTCTGCATTTCAGGAGGGGAGTTGGATATATGAAAATTATTTTTTGTTTTGCAAAACTTTAAAAATGTGTCAAAAATTTGTTCATTTTCATTTCTGTCACTTTTTTACGAGACGGACAAATATTTCGGGGGGGGGGGGTCAAACTCCCTATTCCCCCCTGGATATGGCCTTGTCTATGGGTTTATTCTAGTTTTGTTCAAGCCTCAATATTATGTATTTCAGGAGGGGAGTGGGGTTTATGAAAATAATTTTTGTTTTTCAAAACACAAATTTAAAAAACGCGTCAAAAATTTGTTTATTTTCATTTTGTTACGTTTTTTCTTCATTTTCATAGCCCAACCTTGAGCTAGAATATTGAGGTTGCTTGAAATATTCCGTAGCTAACTCCACAAGTAGGTCAGTGGAATGTGGCTTACCTTTTTTCTCTTTCCGTTTTTCCTATTTTTCCTATTTTTTCATTCTAGCTGAAAATTCCATCGAAAAAATTTCTTGCGGATGAACTCGGGGGAAAATTTTTTTCTTAGCACACTTTATTTTGCAAAAAAACTTCAATTTTTGATGGTTTTTAAAATCATGCCGGTAATTTCCTCCTCCATGGAAAATTTTTCCATTAAAAACCCAGCAAAAGGTTATTGTCCAGCAAAGGTTTTTTTGGGAGGCGAGAGGTGTTTTGGGAGGCAGAAACTTTAAAAAACGCATCAAAACCGTAAAATCGATATCTACTCCCTTATGATTTCTGGGAATAATTCTGGTCTACGCTGGTATTATGAAAGTAAAGAGTAACATTAAACCCCAAAATGAGTAGAATATATTCTGTATAGGAGGGGGACTGCCCCTTCCTCATCCCTTCCTCCACCTCGTGATCGCAGTAACTTCGGAGTGTGCTCGTTAGATCAGAAATTGAGAGTTCTAGTCCTTTTTTTAAGTGCAAAGGGATTAGAAACCGACCAGCCGCATAAGGGTGTTATTTTATAAGGGGAGATTTTCTGTGGGGGAAGGTGGGGGGGGATGTAAACGCCACCCACCAAATAATCGAGTTTCTTCTGCTAGTACAATAAAGTACAATTCTTACCTCTGTTGTTTCTGTTTCAGCAATTTCCATCTGATCCCTAATGAATGCAAGGTCATTGTATAACCACAGGGAAGGTTGTGGGATGTCTTCTGCTGACGCTCCAGACTTCTTTTTTTTTTGCTCGATCGCCATGTATTCGCAATTGAAATTCGTTCTTAAAACATTAATTTTCTTTTTTAGTTCGAGAACTGTATAATCTGGTTTCAATATCTTTACCGCATGCAATATCTTGCCCAATGCTGTACTTTTCTTATTTCGGTTAAAATAGTCTTTACTTTTAACTTTCCATAACTCAGGGTGATCCCGGTATAACTCAATTAATAAACAAATAAACTCGCGCTCCACACTTTTGCTTTCTTTCGGTTTATATTCCATTGTTGTTGGCGCGTGACTGACGCAATATTTGAGCAAAACTAGTCTTGACGGTCAACCACCCTCGTCAACCGATTGAGCCAAACTTTCTATCAATCACCGTCAACGCTTGACCCAAGCGTCAAACAGGTTCATAGACGGTCAATCATGCTTTAATCAATCGATTGACGGAAGCTTTTCATCAAAATGATTGACTGTCTAGGGCGTCCTTTAGTAGAAAGAATCTGCATCTCGCGGGGGGAGTGGGGTCTCTGAAAATTATTTAGATTAGAAGAGTTTTCTTCGGTTTGTCTGGTTTTGTGTTTGTTTTCGTTTTGGTTTTAGGTTTGTTTGGTTTTGTATTTTTTTTTTTTTTTGTTTTGGTTTGTACATTGCTAGACCTAGGTATCATTGATTGTATCTTCTTTTTTCTCTCGGGTCGTTTGGTTTTGCTCTGTCTTCTTGAGTTGTATCTTGGGTATCAGTAATTTGGCACAATCAAACCTTGGCAACCAAATATTCCTTCACATTTATAGGTTCGCACAGATACAGCTCTTTGGAGAGAGGGGGGGGTCAAAACAGCCCATCTTTAGGCTGCAATTTCTCTGGGAGGGGATTGTGTAGATCAATCTCAGGGAGTAATTTCACTTTCTCGTCTCATGATTTAAATACTGATTTCCAAGGCTTTTTTTTATTTAAAAAAGTGCTTATTTGTTTCAGATTGGTCGCCAGACGAGCTACAGAGGCTATATAATGTTGCAAAGGATTTTGCGAAAAAGACGAAAAGAATTGTATCCTGGGATAAGCTTATAAAGGATTATTTCCCATGGGATGAGGTAAGTATTTTTTTTTTACTAAAATTTTGCAAGGTACCTATAAAGTATCTTTATAATTAACCAATTATAAAAGCATTTGCTGAAATAATTTGACTGCATTTAATTTATCTACCATACTTGCAAAACACAAAGTTGCACTACTTACGTTCTTGCCATGATGGCTTCATCAATGGTTGTGGCAGTATTAAATCCTTTATTTTTGTTCGAATTGCTACATTCTTCGCTTAGTCAAATAAAAAGAAGTCCAAGGGGTCAGTATCTCGATATAATCATCAACATATATTTCTCAGTATATTTGGACAATGAGTAATTCTTATATAGAAATATCACAGAAAGGCATCCATTGATTAAAATACCTTAAGAAAGATCTATCTAAAAGTCTAAGGGGAGGAGCAAAATAAAAAAATCTGAGGGAAATAGGCGTCCCTCTTCCTCCCAATTGAATCAACCTAGAGAGTGATATCTGATGAAGGCAGTATCCACAGATTTAGCCTAGCCCTTTCAATCCATTTGGTTTGGGACGGGGGTCTGTGGTGTGTTTGTAAGCTCAGCCAGAGTCGACCCAGCTTGTAATGAGTACCTGGAGAAACCTGGGGAAAATAAGCAGGAAGAGTGTGAAATCACAGGATGACTGGCCCCAACCTCGCATTGCACTTCCTGACTAAATGGCCATAAAACGGAGATCAACTCCGCCGGTATGGACTGTAATATTCCAATGCTGTGTTACTTTTTACTGCTGTTTCGATCCACCAGAATGATGAAATTTGGGGAACGACAGTCCCCAATGGGTTGATGCGCCATCTTGGTTGCAAGTCAACCCGTTGTTGTGCCACATATTTGGTCTAAAATTTGGTAAACATCTGCAACATTTATTGCCATGTTTAAGAACAATAGACAGATTGTGTGATTGTACTTGATTCCCCATAACGGATTCTTTTTTGGACTATCCCAGTTTAGCTGTCTAGTCTTGTGGGTCTGTTTAGATCCCATATTATTGCAAGGTGTCTGTCTAATTTACCAGAAACATGAAAAATTCTCTTATAACTAGAACAAACTTTGTTTAATAAAGCAAGAAGGTTTTAGAAAGAAACGCGAAACACATTCTTTGGCCGTAAATTTGCCGTAATATCTATACCTGAACGTTTTGTTTCTAGAGGGTTGCTAGAGTCCAATTTTTTAGAACTTTATCTCCCTCATAACTACTGAAAAATATATTGCTAATTCGGGTGACATTCACCTAGTTCCACTGGTGGATCCAGGAGGCTGGGGAGTACCCCCTTTCCCCAAGGTTTTTCTGTCTTTTCTTTTAGTTCAAATCTCCCCTCATTATTGTAAATGGAGTAGTTTGGTAGGAGTAGTGGTTGTAGTTGTAGTAGTATTGGTAGCATGCAAATATTGCCTTTTTGATCATCTCCCTTAGCCTTTCCGTAATTTTCCAAATTAATATACTCAGTTATTGCTGTGACACACCCTTTTGGCATTTTCAATCAATGAGCCTCTTCTAAAGTTCACACGACCACCCCTTCCATAAAAGCCTTGTATGCCCCTGAACATAACTTACAACCCTAGACTCTGGGGTATTCTATCAACCCCAAAGGCCTTGTTATATGGTCTTTGGACTATTTTTGAACAAATGGCTATCTCAAAATTTCTATCGGATGCATTTGGGGGAAATACGACGCGAGGGAGGGGAGGGGCTGCCCCCAATCACTTTGACTCTTAAAAAGGCACTAGAAGATCTGATTTCCAATCCAATAATTCCCCTCCGGAGTTTATACATCGACCCTTTCCGTATAAACCTTATATTCCCTCGGGGCATAAATTACAATCCTTTTGCTGAGGACTGCGGGGGGAGGGGGGTTCCTCCTCAAAGACATAATTTCCAGACCTTTCAACTACGCTGAACAAAATTGCTATCTAAAAATTTTGATTTGATGTATTTTGGGAATTACTGGGCGTGGGGCTTGTTGCCCTCCAATCACTTTTGACAATTAAAAAAGGCACTAGCCCTCCAATCGAATGAGCCTTTTTCTAAGTCTCTACGACAACAAATGGTCATAAAAAAAAATTTCGGGAAAATACGAGGTGTGTAGGGGGGGGGGGGTATCTACCCTCCGATCACTTCGAATCTTAAAAAGAGCACCAGAGCTTCCGATGACCAAACCAATGAGCCCCCTCCGAAGTTGATACTACCACCCTTTCTATGAAAAAACGCATATTCCCCAGGGTAGAACTTACAACCCTTGCTCTGAGGGTTGTGTGTGGGGGGGGGGGGGCGGTTCATCCTCAAAGACATAATTTCTGGACCTTTTAACTACGCTGAACAAATTGGCTATCTTTAAATTTTGATTGGATGTGTTTGGGGAAATGATGGGCATGGGAGGGGGGTTGGTTGCCCTCCAATCACTTTTAAATATCCAAAAGGGCACTAGCCCTTTCAATTTCCAATTTCCTTTTTTTGAAGTTTCTATTCAATTCAATTCAAACTTTTTATTTCCTCCGAATACGAAGAGTAAAAAAGAAATAAATAAAAATAATAACCGCTAATCAACAGGCCATAAAATTATTTTAAACTATATAACAACAAATACGCAAAGGCCTTCAATCAAAATTACCGCACAAATTAACACTTCATTCAAAAATTAAATCAAATAAAATAAATTAAGCTTCGTGCGCAGCTCTATATAAATTATGAGAAAAAACATTTAATTTGGATAAAAAATTCTTTTTATTTTTCTCCAAAACATCAACAGGGTTTTTTATTTTATATGCATTCATTAAAAAAGTATTTGATTCAGATTTAGAAAAGAGGCAAAGGAACTTAGCAAAATTAAAAAATGTGGTTTTTACATGCGCAATATTACTAATTCTAAAAAACGGGAGAAGCGATGAAAAAACTAAAATTTGAGGCAAAGCGGCTGTATTATATACCCGAGCCAGTGATTTCCGAGAAAGAAGATCGTGAAGACAAATTACTGCCCCGAAACTAGACGCTATTCTACTTTTAACTGCTTTAGAAATAGAAGCACGGCATAGAGCTAAAGTTCGTCCATAAGGCACACCAAGATATAAAAAAGATTCCAAAGGTTTTAAAATACTATCATAAATACGGACAGAAATTTCTGAATTAACGAGATCATTAGCCTTAGGACCAAGAATTAAAAACTGACACTTTTCAGGGCGAAAACGAAGTCCATGCTCACTAAAAACCTTTGCTAAAAAATCTACATTTTGTTGAAGTGACTGAAGCGATCGACTAAAAAGGAGTAAATCATCTGTGTAAGCAATCTATGACAGAACATAACCTTTACCATAAATAAAAGTCAACTGAATTTGATCAAATAGCCCCGAAACAGTAATATTGAAAATCAAAGGAGAAATAATGCTTCCTTGTCTCAGCCCCCTACATAACTTAACATTATAATCACTAAACTGATTCTTCCACTTAATACGAATACGAGAGGAGCCATACCACTTTTTTAAAACCAAAACTACTGGTAGTGGGACATTATTCTTCAGAAGCGCAGTCATAGCCCAAGAATGGATAATTGAATCATACGCCGCCGCAAAATCTAACGCAAGTGTATAAACTCTATCCCATTGCTTACAAAAGGATATTATTCTTGAAAGGAGGGTGTGAGCAACATCCATGCTTAGACCCTTACGGAACCCAATTTGATTCAGGCCTTGGTTACAAGACTCCAAATACTTTAATAAAACTAACTCAAAAACTTTGTTAATGTGGCACGAAACAGTAATCGACCTGTATTCAGAACATCGATTCGTATTCCCTCCTTTTTTTGAAAGGGGTGAAGTGGTAGCACGAGAAAAGCTAGTTGGAAGAACTCCAGAAAAAAGAATAGTAGTAAAAAGAGTAGCGAGGAGAAGGATTGCTTTGGGGGATGCCCATTTTATATGGTTTGAATGTATACCATCATGATCAAAAGAATGCTTACTTTTTAGAGCTTAATTGCTACCGTTACATCATCAACAGAAACAGATATTTTACTATTTGGGCGGGGCTTTGAAATTTCTTCCGATAATAAAGAGTCAAGCCGTGATTCAACTGCCGCATCACCGGATGAAAAAACTTGATTATAATGAGTTATCCAATCATCTAGTTTCAGAGAACTATTAGAATCTGGTGAACAATTATTATTACGACGTCTAGAATTAACCAAACTCCAAAGCTCATTCTTATCACTAGTAATCCTTGAACCAATTTCATCTTTTATAATTTCATTATGCAAACGCAACTCAGCCCGAAAAACGCGTTTAGTTAATTTCATACCATCATAAAATGGTCCAGATCGCGGTTTTCCCGCGCAATTCCAAAGGTAACAAGCTTGAGATGCATTCTTTTGGCTTTGCTTTAAAATCGGGTTAAGGTTCCAACCTAAAACACGAGATCCACGACGGAAAGAATCAGTTCTAAATGCTTTATTAGCCCCGACTTTTAAACTATGAATAATTTCAAGGTAAAATAGATCAATATCAATTTGATCAACATCCTTAGAATAATTTACAATTATTTTAGCTAAAAGTGCATCTGATTCGATACAAAGAGCCCTAGTCTAAAAAAAATATATATAATAATATTACATTGTGTCCACATCACTCTTTACTTAGGCAGCGCTGTTGCGCTGCCCATGATTGTGGAAATTGAAAAGTCATAGACTGAATGAAAAATAAATTACAATAAATTTATGTCAAATCAGCTAAAACATGAAAGAACCATGATTCTTCAGGAAAAAACTATGCTTTTATATTTCAGGAAAATGAAGGCAAAAGTTTACGTTTGGCACCTAAAATTTACGACCCAAAGGGGTTAGGGGACGTCAGGTGTTAAAAACCTAATAGAATATGAGCTTGAATTTATTTTCTATGGTTTAAAGACTGAGATTCAGAGTCAGACTTGACATTAAAAATTTAGTGATTGCATATCCCATCTATATAACGATTACAACTTCGTATTGTGTCTGAAATATATATATATATATATATATATATATATATATATATATA